>JABRPJ010000180.1:0-14893 GCA_013461525.1 Naganishia randhawae
GAAAAAGATTTTGGACAAGAACGGTGTAGGTTAAGCCAGAGTATAGAATCCCATACACCCGCAAGCAATGTACTACTTCTCTGCGATTCCATAATGCAATAGATTTCTTCAGCTCCGTACTGTAGTACTGCAAGTTACCGGCTGACGAAGCCACCCAATCATCTTGCTCTGGCCTTTCCCTTCCACCCCCCTCCGCTTCTCCCACAAGGTGTACTTGTACCTCTGGGAGTGATGGATATTAGATGATCTCTGTAGAGCTAGGGTCCCTTCAGTATTCCAGCGTAACGCCTCAATGAGAAACCCTCCTCCTTCCATTATGGTCTCATATTCTAGAGATCTATCCGAAGACCTGTTGTGCGTCCTGGTGAACTCGATTCGACTCCTTGACAACGCGCTTCAGGAGAATCACCCCTTGTTCTTTGAGTTCATACAATAATGATTGTCCCAATCCCAAAGTGTTGTGGCCATTACTGACGATTCTGGCCGAGTGTAAGAAATTCCCTCCAGCTCAACAAGGGTTCTCGATGCCCACACTATTCTTGTAGCCAATCACTAGTAATACATGGAGTAATGGATGACAGATTTGTCATCACAAAAGATAGAGTATCTACTATATAGACGGTTTACGCCATGTGTTCTAGGACTAGTGCGACAAACCCTTTCTTTATGTCAACAAAGACAGCATGCCACCTTAAATGTGCACTGCATACTGGTGCTGTTATGCTGTTTGACGTCCTCATGTACCCAACCTATTATCCACTCCCCGAGCGTTCCTGCGATGGGAAGATCATGTACGACCAGGTATACAATGATTGTGCTTTGCCGAGGCAACAGAGTGCCAGTGCGTTCAGTTCGACCAATGAAGGACGGCTTGGGCGTGTCAACGGGTGAGTTGAGTGGACTGGATTCCGCAGTTCGTAAAGTCCACTTCATAGTGGAGTCACAGGAGTCATTCCACAGCGTAAAGCGGACTTGTACTGTCCAAAACCTAATGGATCATACGCGTCAACCAGGCAATACGATGCACCCTTCGTCTGACCTTACTGATTATCCCTAGCGCTTGGCAGACTTGAGCAGATGCACCGCACGTCACTGCTCAGACTAATTTCGTCTGGAAAATGAATGGTCTCTGTGCCGGCATAATCAGGAAGCTGGTTGTGGCTGAAAACATATTCTCCGCCTTTGGTATCGCATTAGCGTCACGATTCCTTTTCCAGCATGGTGCGGATGGAGTAATCACTTACTAGCCATATCCGGTGATCCAGTAATTTTCGAGGATGTACCAGCTTCGAGAGTGATTTGTTTCGCAGGTCCCGAAAAGTCATCTGTAGCCGAAGCCAAAAGGGATATGTCCATCATGATGTTATTTTTCGCGAGGCAGGTGTCTTCCGAGGGTAAAACGATCATTGGTTTGCGGGACTTCAGGGAGCGCTCGCCGCTTCTGAATGATAGCGCAGTGGGCTTGTGAGGTGGACGCTTGCGCCCTTTCGAAAGCACTACCAGATGGGTTGAAAGAGATCCAGCCAAGCAGAGACTCGAGCAAGCGCTACCTTCCTCCTGCCGTGGGTTGACCGAAAGAGAGCTGTGATGACGACACAACTGATGTATTCGCAGTATTGTCCTGAGCATGCTAAGGAAAGATAAGTTGAGTTTAAGCTCACGGAGACAAAGAGTCGATCATACCTCAAAACCTTTTGCAGGTACGGTTCGCGATAGGCTAGAGTCGAGCTTAGCAGATAAAAATTCTGATTGCAACTTAGACTCTCGAACTCAAGAATCGGCGTGTAGGTTGGCGGATCATCTAATGAATTGTGGGAAGCGGTAGAGACAGCGCTGGCGATCGATGATTGAACAAAGATTGGATGTGTATGCGAAATACTATCGCGATGGTGGTTGCCCTGCGAACTCCGAGATGTAAGCACGATAGTTGCACTATAGAGATCGCACATCGGTACTTGCCTGCTGCGTAAATTCTAAAAGGATTTCCGTAGCCATTTTGCCTTCACCGCGTACACAGAGGACGGCTTCAAACATGCGTGTTTGATTAGGCAATAATATTCCGTTGTCTGCCAAAGCAAGTCAGATAAACCGCACGCGATTCCGATGCAGAAGATATTGGTAAATACAGAATGACACCCGCGATGATCGTCAACATGGAAATTGCATTGTGCGTACCCGGTTCAAGGCTTAAAGAGGACACAGGACAAACACGATCCTGAAGTTTAACCGAGAGCACAATATTTTGCAAAGTTACCTCGCCTCTGTTTTCCAGAAGGATTTCGATCGGAATACTTTCTCCGTTGAGAAGCGGATAGTGGCTTTCACGAAATCGGTAATCCAAAGAGAGAATTGACCGCACGACTTTGATCGTCATTGATGATCCGTTCGCGTTTATGGCGCTACCCGATCGAGACCTCAAGTCGAGGCGCTGCCCATTGTTAGGGAATCTCTGGATGCACTCTAGCGTACCGGCAAGTCGGTAAGTCAGAGAAGCGACCTTGGCTTGCATCACCTGCAAGGGAATCAAGACGAAAGTGATCTGCAATCGCACAAAGTTTCAATATCAAAAATAGCCTGAACACGATAAATATTCGCTTGCCGTCTTCAGTTCCAATGGTAACAGCACCAAATCCGTAATCTCGCGAATATGAAAAGCCCCGTCGGCATTGTCTCCGTATTCGTCGATCATTGTAAGATTCAGAAAGCTTAATTCTACGGGTGTGTTGGAGGAATTGGTGACGGCTATCAAGACTTGAAACGGCTCTAGAAGCGCAAATATATTTTCGATATAGCTCCGCCCAACAACTACGAGCACATAGTCAAGCAGATTCATTTACCCACCGTCGCAATATACAGTCCGTGCATGTGAAGAGTCTGTTTCCGATTGTCCATGATATATGATTCGTCTGCCGGCTTCATTCAATAATGTTGCTGAGATTTCGTGATTTTGCGGTTTTCCTGGGGATGAAAGCGGCATCACGCGCGGCTCGTCGAAGACCAGTACAGGCGTGACTTTATCATACAATTCTGATATAGTCTTGAATTTCGAATCGAATCGCAGAGTATAAAGTTCGATGGCATTCCAGCTGTGTTAAGGGTAGAAGCATAATCGGACGTACCTGATGCGCCAGGCAGAAGTCCTGCAAAAGCGTATCTTGAAATGCTACCCCTAATCCACGATCCAGCAACAATGAGAAGTGCTTCATTGCCGATCTCTCATCACCTAAGGCGCGCGCGTGCTGGCCAAGCGTATATTCCAGAAAATCTCGACTATATCTCCATAAGGAAGCATGCAGTTGTTGCCCAAGCGAAACTCCAGCGATGCAATTCCGAGATCGTGAAACCTGTACCCGTCCAAATGAGTTTGCTTGCGCGGTAAGGCGACAAGAGAATCTCCACCCACATGTCCAGTATCCTCATATCGCCATGCAGCTAATACTAGGTGGAAAGTGCGCTTACGAGCGTGACCACGTGATCCTAGGATATCGAACGCTGCGGCTCTTTGCAGCAATATAGCACCGAAGATTTCTGTAACCTGGAGAAAGGAAATTTCAATGCCTAACACAATAGCTTGGTAGCAATCCTGTTCACGGACTTGTTTTGCCACGGTGACCAGTACATTACTAACTGCGAGGAACGCCCGAGAATCTCGCGAGCCATGCTGGAGGGCAAAGATTTCAAGGAAGGAAAGCAAGTTTCGCAGCAAATCGAATTGTCTGGAGGAATGAAAGGGGCGCTCCATGGCCTGTTGTACCAACGCAATTGTCTCGAATTCCGGTAGCCGATCCACAGCCGAACCTTGCGAGGTGTTTGCACTCGGCGCATTGAGTAAACAGCTAAGTCCATACATTATCTGCCGAGGGCGAGATGCACTGATGGTTAATCAGTTCGGCTCTCCTTCTTCAATCGAAAACCTACCACAACATCAGCGGTCAATGCAGTATTCTCTTCGTCCGAATAATCTTGCCGGATGGACTCGTAGAATGGAATGGCGGATTTGTAATCCCTGAGCATGAAAGCAAAATCAGCCAATCTCCGAATTGTGTATCGTCCTGCCGAAAAAGGGGAGCTTTCAAGTTCATATCAGCGGGGATTGAGGCACGAAAGTGTAGGTTTGGCCACCCCTACTTGGTATCGGATTTCGCAAGATTCGCGGCCGCAAGTCCATTAGGACCAAAGAGCTTTCTGCCAGCACCGAACAACCTGCCGGTGAAGCCTTTTCTCGATTGCAGATAGATCTCATTCCATTCCCGAACTCTTGCTTCCATCCAAGGAATGATTGATTGAACGATTAACACGCGGATGTAATCCCTAATGTTGTTTATATCTTGCGTCCCCAGATAGCCGGCGTATTCATGCAGTGTCCCTTCATCATGTGATTTCTTGATGATTAGACCGATCTCCGAGCGCATTGTCAGAAGGTTTTCAGACAACATTTCTGTCAGCCTAGTGAATGGATCGTTCGAGCTTAACCGGTTCAAAGCTGCAGCGTATTGAAGATGGTACGGCATATTGCCGCAAGGATCAACCGGAAGCTCAGAGACCTCCTCTGATGTATGTTGCCGAAGCGAGTTGATAACAAGAAGACTGCAATGAGGTCCATATCGCTGCCTCATTTGTTGCAGCATTTCATGTGCACTAGAGCAACGTATATAAAACTTGAGTATATAAACGGAAAGTCGCCAGCGAGCTGAAATACTTTCTTACCGTACAAGATCGTGACCCTCCGTCGAGACATCGTGCACTAACAAATAGGAGCGCTGACTGTGCGCTGAGTGAGACTCGGCATATGGCTTGGAAGAAAAAACGGGCGACTTCTTCGCCAAATCCATGATTTGGACGAGCACCTCGAGAGGAGCGGGACTAGAAGTAGATATTGCAAAAAGTTCTGAAGTGTGATACGGCCGACGCGGTGACCGTAAGAAACCGACATTTATTGGTTGGTGCTCAAGGTCGGATGGGGATGCACTTACGACACACCGCATGATTGAAAGTCCCCGGTCCGTGAACTGGAGTGGAAGCTAGCAATACATCTCTCAGAATTTCGTACGGCATTTCGTTATCTATAGATAGGTCGTTTAGTGAACCTAGCTGATGTAGATCTCGCGGTGGAGCTGACCTTCATCAGGTTTCGCTGAATGGACGAGGTTGGAGACGATATCCACTACAATCTCCGGCGAATATGGTAGGGTACCTCCTCCACCGAACTGACTTTGTAATAACGTTGCATGTGATGTGAACCGGACCTTGAAGGACGAATGCGTTGTGGGCGACAGAGTGGATGACAGGACTGGTACTGGAACAGAGCAGTGAAGCGTCAAGAGTCTGTTGATGCGATAACGCAATGCACTATGAATTGGCTAACCTCTTTCGACCGCCGATTGCCACGGCTTGAATAATTCATCCAAACTTTTGCACCCATTCAATCGACAAGATCGGTCAACCTGTTCATCGGCGAAGATGACAATCCGTGGTGACAGAGCCTGAATTATGAGATCGGACGATACCGCCATAGCGTAAAACTACGAATGATCTAGAACTGCGCTGGCGCAATATACTATGAGTAATTGACTACCTGAATATGAAGAGTATCGCTCGAACTGACAATGTGAAGAGTTGCGGATCGTTTCAGGACTACTGTTAATATTGGCGAAAGGCAGCTAATCGTTTATCAATGATGTCAGCTCGAGTCCCTGGCCGCCATTCTCACAGCTGCCCAAAAGGATACTCTGCACCGCTTAGTTCACCATATGCGTTTGACGGCGTTCAGGGCGACGTGTCTTGTCTCCTGCTGTCTCCCGATCCCCTGTCCCACTTTTATGTAAAATTACGAAAAACACGAGGATCTATTTTCTGGATATTGCCCCATTTTCGGGACTGGAAGGGCTTGGGTCACGCGGGTCGGCTGCGTTGTAATGATAGCCGGAGCGGCTCCAGTTCGCCTCAAGACCAGCCAGGGAGCCGGTCTAAGGACAGCTGCAGGGGCGGGAAGGATCTTTGTGCTGTGCGCGTCACCGCAGCCATTCAGTGGCAGTCTTTCGACGGTGACGACACCCGTGTTTACCCTTGCCTATATTTTTCCACAATCAAGATGCCCGAAACCTATGAAATCGTTAATCTGCTGAGGCCATTCTCCTCCTGTGAGGTGAGTTCCTGTTCCTGCATCCGATTCTCAGACGCAGCAGCGATACTAAATCGCGGGTCCGGTTGTCAGGTATCGGATGCTCTCGTTAAACTTGGAGTTCAGCATGGAGGGTACCTTCTAGATATTCGAGCGTTTTCCCCAATGGGGTTTGATGATGCGTATCCCAAGGTCATTGGTCCAGCAACTACGGTCGAAGTATGCTGCATTCCAGCTTAGGTTCCTATATGAAGGAAAATGTAAAGTTGACGTGACCCCTTACCGACTCTGAAGATTGTGCATGCATCCACCAAAAACGTGGAAGCACCCCAGGGGCACCACGTGAGCATTCACAAGATCGATCTTTTCAGCTATGTCCTTGAGGCTACTATGAATCTATACATAGCATTCTGATGGTACCTCTCTCCTGCACAGATTGACCTTGCTCGTCCCGGACGCGTCATGGTTATTACTGCTCCCGCCGGTAGGTTGACATCGATTTGAGAACATTTTTGTCATAATTTCCTAGCCTCTGCCCGGAAGGCACAATAGATTGCAACAACGCTATTTGGGGTGGATTGATGAGCGCGGCGGCGAAGTCTAAAGGTTTGATGGGGGTAGTGCTTAATGGAAGATGTCGAGATATTGCAGAACACCGAAGCTTAGGATACCCGGTAAGTTAGGGAGTCGGCAGTAACTGTGGAGGTAGGCGCAGAAGTAAATCTGATACGCAACTGTTCAGGTGTTTGCCAAGGCGCAGTCGACGTTAGGTCAGAATTCATTCACAAAGGTTGCAGCGATTGATCAACCGATCAAAATACCGGGTGGCACCGGACTGGAAATCACAGTCAATCCAGAGGATATCGTGGTGGCAGATGAAGATGGTGTGGTTGTGATCCCTTTGAATCTTCTCGAACAAGCAGTCGCCATAATGACGGTAGCGGCGGAACAAGATGCTCGTTGTATGGAGGATCTCATCAGCGGTCATAGCGTGGGGGAGACTTTCAAGAAACATCGATGAACACCGGTGCGTCAAGGCGGATTGCGTAGCTGGTCAACAAAACTATCTCGAGCAGTGTGTCTCGTTACGTATCTTTAATTTGCGCAAATTTGATACTATGCTACTATGACCAAAGCTATCGCTGCGAGGGCCGCTGACGAAATAAACATGAACGCGTATTGCAAAGCCAAGAACGCGGATAAAGTATCGGCTGTGCCATCTGGCGAGTATATTTGCGTCATTACTAGTTGATTAACGGCGGAAGGCGTACCAGCGAGGAACATGGCAACAAAAAGAAGCACTTAGAGAAGGAAATAGTTTAGTTTTCTGATAAATAGTGTTGGAAGTGTGGTCCTTACTCTTCTGGTCTCGAGGATATAGCTTAGTGTGTTTGGACAAACCCTCTGTCATCAATACGCCAACAATAGGCATAATAACCACTGTCACGTTACGTCCAGTCAGTTTGCGAACGATGGGATACGAAGAATACGACACCATACTTTTCACCAAAGTGACTGCCTGAGAATCAGTTAGCATAATATTTAGCTCTATTCAGAATTGCTTTTTGCACAATGGTAAGACAACTCACTACGATAGCGGCGATCGGCAACTTGGACGGTGGTTTGGGCAGCTTGAGTCGTGCGAAGGACGAACCCAGCAGTATCAACCCTAACGGGATGCATATCTGACCTAGGAAATTAGCCGTCTTTTTGGGTGCAGAAACACCTCATGAGTTGTCAGTCTACTGATTGATCGCAAAAGTCCTCACTCACATCCAGAAGCCAACTCAATGGTGGCTTCCCGTCAGGCCCATTAGGCATTTCCCCCCCTGTCCATCCATCGACGTTGACAAACATCGCCTTCAAGGGCTGAATAAGTGAAATCGGCAGAGCCAGGAACAATGAGATACTAGGCGGAGTGAGAGTTAGTTTGAGAATGTTCCAGGGGGTTGTATACCAAGAAACGCGATCTTTGACTGCATTGACTTTCTCCGAGTCGAGCTGGAGTGCATCTTGTTCCGGAGACTGTTTCGCTGTACTCCTTTGTGGAGGTTGAGCGAATTGCGAGTCATTGCCTTGGAGATCGATCGCTTCTCTCGAATCCCTAAATTTGGGAACGGCGTCTTCCGGGACATCGTATTCTCGTCCTGGAATGATTGCTCTGCTGTGAGACGATGTTGATGTCACCGGTGCCAACTGGATGGTATCTTGCAGTGATTGGACGGTAAGCACAACCTCTTGGTGCGATCGATAACGACCTATTGGATGACCAGGGATACGTTTGTCAAGTGATTGATTCTCCGGTGGCTTTGAATGTGATGTTTGCGAAATCACATCATGAGGAGCAAAGACATTTTCCGAATCCGGGGCAAAGAACGGCGGAGCTTGTAGATTCAATTCTGCAAGCGATATCTCCCTCTGGCTCATCGCGATGTCGCTGCCCGAGTTTGTACGATGACCTCGTAGACTGTTGGCCAATTGCGCAATGTGTCGATATCGCTTAGTCAACCTCTGTCGGAGAGGTGGTATTTCGCCGGCTCCTGGTCGAAAGTCCCATGCACAAATTTTGCAGCCGCCCATTCCAAAGAAGGTGACATTATACTGCGAGCAAATGATTTAGCGAACATATCGGACACAAGGCAGGATTCATATTTACAATCAACGTGAACACTGCAACGTACGCTGTACCTAACGTCGGGTCAACGCTCTTGTCGAAGGGATCTTGCGTTGCGATAGTTGTAATAACGGCGATGGGCAAATTGCCCCAGTTAGACCAGGTAGTGGCCTGTTATCCAGCAAAAGTATCGGTTTCAAACGAGGAGATTAGTCGGCTTTCCATATAACGTCTCCAAAGCTACTTGCTGCCAGAATACCCCACTGGAAATCGGGGGGAACATATAGACATTCACGGATCAGACACCCCAAGACCTAACTCGTAAAAAGGTAGGATTAGCCATCGCGTCGCAATTGGAGCGGGAAAAGAAGGCTCATACAAGACCAAGGAGTTGATAGATAACTGCATTCATGCAAAGGGGCCCCAGACTGGCGACGTTGCTTTGTGAAAAGGCGGTGACAACCGCTGCGAATATGAGTGACGGGAGGGAAACGTTCTACGGATGAGGAGGTTATTGCTGCGCTCAGTGCCAGGCATGTGGCATAAATGGACCCGTCAATGAATCACCATGGCAACGAAACTAGCTCCTCTTGCTGCAGCCGCAGGGAACATGCCTTTTCTGGCGAGGATGAAGCCGCACGCGATGGTGATGGCCATCTTGAGCAACGGAACGAATCCTGTATGGGCGAAAAAGATGCAGGTAGCGTCATATCTGCGGGACGGGTGGGTGGAGAGGGATCTTGCTAACCGGAGTATATGTAATTCCCTGCATTGGCCATGACAAGCCGTACGAGCGCTCAGAAACTGCGGCGAGGGAGAGACGATGGTAGTAAAGCTGGTGGAAACAGCCTGTTACAAGAAGGTTGTCGCCACGGGGCGTTGCTTTTCCGTCCGTGCGTTCGGGATGGAGTGGCTTATGGCACGGGAACGGCGATCGGGCAAACGCGCCGGTAAGACGCGGCAGTAATGTGATAAATAATAATATAGGCGGTCACCGAGTACAAGTGGTCGCCGCATCGGGCAGTCAATTCCCGCCCCTACTTTCCTGCTTTACCCATGTTCTCAGGACCGAAGCTCATTGGCAGCAGATCTCCCAGAGTTACCTTGCGCACGTACTTGTCGTCCTCGATAGCTGCCATGATGTCGGCCTCTGTGCATGCTCCTCCGGAAGGAAACGTCGACGCGACCATGTAGATGGGCGTCGCGTCAGCGCAGAATTCTCGAATGACCTGACGGCAGATTCCGCAGGGCGTCGTAGTCGGGGCAGCGACATCACTGAAGCCGATGACCATCAGCAATGGAAATGTGGAGTAGAAAGCGAACGAGCGCACCTGGAGACAGCGATAGCGACAAAGTCGTGTATTCCCTCGCTCTAGCCAAGATCAAACGGTACGGGGATTGACAGAAATCCCATGAGCTTGATATACTCGTAAGAAAGGCAAACGAGGTCGTCCTTACAATGGCCTTGGTGATTGCTGTCCTCTCTGCGCAAATACACCCTCCTGTAGGACAGAAAGGCACGACGTAAGCTTGAGTGCATAGCCGCGTTAGAAAGCCAATAAAGCCCAAAGGGCACATACCATACGACGCATTCTCGACGTTACACCCACGGATTATGGTCCCATCTTTGGCCAGCAATGCCGCGCCCACTCTGCGGACGAGCGCAGACGATGTCAGTCAGTCGCGGAGACGAGGAGGGGGCCAGGGCGACGACTTGCCTGAACTGGGAGTAGGGGACGTATGCAAACTCGCGAGCTGCGGGCCGGTGTCAGTCAGGCGGCTGCGGCGCGCGTGCGACGGCGAGGGACTGACCTTGGATGCTGGCGAGGATGAGCTGCTGGACGGCGGGGGCGGGCATGGCGGCGTTGTGGGCGGTCGGGGGAGGGGCGGTTCGGGGGTGTGCCGGGCTGGCGGTATAAGTAGGGTGGCTGCGCTTGTTTGTTGGCCGGCTGGCGCGTCGGAAAAGGCCGTGGGTTATATATTCCCCAGCGCCACGCCGTCGCTCTGCGCCGAGTCCCGCCAGCCAGCCACGCACGATGAAGGTCCCCTCCGCCAAGCAGTCCCCCGCCTCCCCGCAGCGCACCCCGTTCGAGCACAGGGTCGCTCGCGCCATCAGCGCATGCACCCGCTGCAGGAGCAGGAAGAGCAAGTGCGACGGCAAGCTGCCCGCGTGTGTACGTCCCTCCCCTGCCGCGTTCCTCCGAGTCGGGCACTGACGGCAGTCCATCTCACTTCCGGCAGAGTGCATGTGAGAAGGTGGGTGTCATGGTCCATCCCACACATCGAGTAGCAAACTGACGCTCCCTCACCCCTTACCCAGGCAAAGGTGGAATGTGTCGGCTTCGACGCGATCTCCAAGAAGAATGTTTCCAGAAGGTGAGGCCCGGGTTCCCCGCATGCACCTCGGGCAGATCCCTTACCTGGCTGCGCACATTAGCTACATACACGAGCTGGAACAGGAAGTCGTCGCACTGCGGACGCAGCTTGACGGCTACCGTAGAAACGACACTCCTGCCATGATCTCATCGTCCTCCGCCGTCAACGACTTCGATCATCAGGATCCGGCGTTGCTCGAGGATGCACAGATGCTGACAAACTTAGCAACTGCAGCAGCTTCGCACCAAGCCATGCATCACCCACCACCACCCTCCCAACCCCAAGAATACCATTATCCTCCCTTGGTTTCTCCCGGATCTCTGCATCAATTTCCTCGGTCTTATCCTCTGCCACCGATGCATTCTGGACTGCCCGGGACAACGCAAACTGGAAAAGCAACTAGCCGGGGCCCTCTTGGGCATTCACCAGACTATTCGCATGCACGGTACCAAGGCACCGGCTCGCAAGCAGGGTTCGACAAAGACAGACCATACTCTACCGGTCACATTCATGCCCGTAGCGGTAGCGTCGCCCAGTCTCGTGCTGCTGCTGCGAGTGACAGTCATCTATATATGCATCGAGAGGATCTTGTGGATCACTCGACTGCAAGGGACATGGTCGATTCTGTTGTTTCTGATATCGCCTTTGGCGGAGCTATTGCCGCGAGTGACCTACCTCGCCCCGTGGGACATTTCATGGGTGCCAGTTCGGGAGTAAGCTTGGCGCGCATGGTAGTGGACGCCGTCCTTCGCACTGGCCCAGCTGCCGGCTCACCCCTGCCAGAACGGAAGGATTCTGCCCTGGAACCAGCCATGTCGCGACCCAACGCGAGCCCAACGGCAGCCTATGCGATATCACATTCGTACGAATCCAGTAAGCGGGCTGCCTTTTCGTTGCGCAGCAATGGAGCCGATCTCCAGAACACTAGCAGCCCTCGAGGCGGCAGCACCTTAGATCCCCCTTCGTCTGCCACGTCAACGATAGACCCCGCCTTGTCGTCCTTCAACATGACCCGTACCGACTATCCTACCAGTCATTCTCGACTGCCAGCACACAAGATACAACATCCAATCGCGCCAGTCGCAGCAGGTGAGGGAGCGACAGCTTCGCCCTACACATCCAACCAACGCTCCACGCTCGACAGTCCATCTCCCGTCATTTCTCATCACCATGCTAATCCTGTTGCCACCAGTCCCGCGCCACCGATAAGCATTCCCGCGCTTCCGCCGGCTGCAGCGGTCGATCGACTCGTACAGGTATACGTGGACTTTGTGCAGATTATGCTGCCCATCTTGCACATGCCAACTTTTGAAAAGCAACTTGGGAGGGTTCGGGACAAAAGCCCCGATGTGCAGGAGTCGGACATCTTTTTCGTGCTCATGGTTCTAGGTGAGTCAACGCGATGAAGCATTACATCACAGGGATATGGCTCTCATCTGGTTTGAATTTGCTAAAATTCTAGCATTAAGTACAATGGCATTGTCTCGGTCACTCGACCCAAAAGCGGAGCTCCGTATGTCCTCCGAAGCATTCTACGTCGAAGCTTCCAAGCATCTAGAAGCGGTTTTTGAAGACCGTACCTACATCGGTCTGCAAGCTATCCTGCTGTGCTGTTATTATTCATTATTGAATCCCACACGAGGCAGTACGTCAAGGATGGCTACAATCTAACAATGGGTATTTATTCCGTATCAAATACAGGTATTTGGCATCTTGTGGGCCTCGCATCCCGATGTGCTGTCGATCATGGCTTTCACCATGAAACAGATGCTGCTACCACTTTGTCACCTATCGAAATAGATATGAGGAGAAGACTATTTCACGCGGTTTACAACCTCGATCGTCTCTTGTGTCATTCCCTCGGTCGACCACATAGCATACCTGATGATTTTATTTCAGTACCAGTATGTAAATTCGTTCGAATTCAAGATTTCGTGACTTTGATCATAAGCTTTCTTTTCCCTACATTAGCTATTTTCCAATCTTCCAGACTATGCGATTACCGAACACGGTCTGCTACCCGCTGAACCGGATCCTTATAAGGTCGTCGCGTTGAACTTCATTCCCCTCCGGGAACTTCAATCTGAAATCAATAGTCGCTTATATTCGGTCAAGGCGGCTGAAGCACCCTCGCAAGAATGGTTTGATAAAATGTTTGAAAGACTTAAAGTATGGTTAAGCAATTCACCGGAGCCAAAAGGATGCACTAGTGCCGAGGGATATGCCATCAGTTTTCACAGTAAGTGAGACCCCTTGCCCTGGTATGTTGCGCCAAATCGGACGTGACATTCTGCGTTCCATAGACACGGTGTTATTGTTGTTCCGTCCGTCTCCGGCTTGTCCGCGACCTTCCAAGGATGCTCTAGCGGCATGCCTGTCGTCTTCAAGCTATATCATCCGGATTTTCAGGACTATTCAGCGCAAGAATAAGATCAATTGGCTCTGGTTATCTGTAAGTGTTATGAGAGTCTGGAATATTGTGGTGACTCGGGCGCAAATACTCATTGTAGCCTCGTTCTCCAGAGTCATTATGTATTCATGGCCGGAATTACATATCTCTACGGTCTGTGGAACATGAACATGCTTGGTGATTCTCCCGTCACAATGATGGATGCGCATCTCGATGTCCAAGCATGTCTTGGAACGTTGGAAGCCTTATCCGGTAGGCGTGGTTCTTCAAGTGACTTCGTCATTGTAAGCCTGGTCGCTGAAGCCTTTTAAACAGTTTCAGTGCCTTCTGCTAGGGCTTGCCGATCTACTTTTGAGCTACTTAGCACCGCTATTCTTCGGCGCCTCTCTGGCGAAAACAGCGAGACTATGCCTCCCGCTATATCTAGTCGGACTCGGGAAGAGTTCCCTTCCGTGACTGGTCTCGGTTCGGCGGGAGCTCATGCGGAATCTGCCATGCGCCATTCTTTCCAGTCACAGGGTCTACCTTCACCGCTTCCTAAGCTCGAATTGCCAACGGAATTGCATATGCTAGACAACCTATTTCTAAATCCGTTGGCACCACATCCCAAAGCCTCGGAGTCGACCATGGTGAAAACAGGGTACTTAAAGGGGGCATATCTCAGTCAAGGCGAAGGTTCCGCGCCATCCTCTGTTGGGGGACAAACAGGAACGTCGTCGGCCCCCGTTCCCATTCTCGGCCTGTCATACGCAGCTGGCGGGGACACTGCTGAAGAACAGGAGAGTGCGGCCTTTCAAGATTTGGGACCAGCTAGTGTCGGGTTTGATTTCCTTAGCTTTCTAGCCGCAGATGACGGGGGACGAGAGGCCAATGCACAGTGGTTGTCTACGGAGTCTTATCGACAAGATATGCCTATGCTCGGTTGATAAGGAACAGAGAAACGCCTGGGATCTATTGTTCCGCCTTGATACCGCTTATGTATACTATGCAGATATCACCGCTCCCTTAGGAATTACTCTTCAAGCCTAACGGGGTCGCGAATGCACATACAAGCACCTTCTTCCGTAGCAGGGAACTCCCTGGGGAGCTTCATGTCAAGAGACTGTACCTGCGGAATGGGCGTAACGAGGCCGCCGAGACACCTTCGAACCAGACAAATCGGAGGCAGGGGGGGCAGCGGAATGTATGCCGAGTAGCAAGCAGGAACGCTGTCACAAGTCGAGGCGAAAACCTTCGATTGACACCAGCTACTGCCAAGGTCAAAGAATTTGTTAGCGACAACGGCGGATGCTTGCATGAGCAAGGGAGAAGGGCACGGGAAAACGAAAAGAGCAACAGCTAGACGGCGTCAGGCAATCTAGTTGCAAATATC
>JABRPJ010000181.1:0-13982 GCA_013461525.1 Naganishia randhawae
TTGGTACTATATATAATCTTATATACTATCTAGTGATACAACGATATAAGCCATCTTACACTCTCGATCGGGTTAAGGTCGGGAGAAGATGGTGGGTGCTCGCAGTTGACTATCGGTAGGATGGCTCGGACCGTTGGTGTAACCCCTTTTCAATGAACTGGGGCCCCATCTTCCACCACAAGAATATTTATCCCCTCCTCCCTCCCCTGAGTGAAGTAGAGCAATAGGGGACCGCATAGAATTTGTGTACAGTAAACCGAAGTTGTTATCGTTTCCCCCTTTGACCGGATACCACCAATTGTGCGGGGTGGTGCGAGGATGAAACGCTTCAGAGGAAGCTTCTTGCCGTAGCGGATTGCTCCCCAGATGTGGAGGGAGCTTCCCGGGCGAAACCGGACCGAAATATTAAGCGGATCGTATGCTGTACCGTCCAAACGCCAACAATGTTCCTGCCCAGAAGTTTCCCCGACCTTCAAACAGCACTCATCCGTGAATATAATCTCCTTCCAATCGGTTCCCTCGTTTCGTGCCGCCCAGGCGAGCCTCTTGAGAGCAGCTGCTGAGCTGATGAAGGGTTTCTTGCGGCACATGCGGTATTTCATATGGTTTTTGCGCAGGATACGGCATGTCTGCTGCCGGGAAAGTCCGACTCGTCGACCCCAGAAACCCGCAGACAGCTTTGGGTTTCGCCGTGCGCTGCGAATTAGGCGAGCTTGGTCCGCGGGGTTCAGTCTGGGGGGTCTTCCTGAGCCCCAGCGATTATAAACGTCGCCATATCGTTCGTATCGTTTGCATATATTTTTAATTGTGGATACAGGACGGTGATATTGGTTTGCTATGGCGATATACGTCCATTTTGCATATTTTCGCAGAGCCACGACGCCTCCTCTCTTTGATGGAGTCAACATGGGTTGGTGCGGCATCATTGGATCAGTGGAAGGGATAAAATATACATTTAAAGTTGATACATAGCGTCTGAAACATGAGAAGAACCTGGTAGTCTCGATTGCGCGGAAGCTAAATTTGACGCATGGGCCAAAGGTTCTGAGCAGCACGAGTACCTCACATTCAGGGGCTATGGCGCAGTTGGTAGCGCGCAATCTTAGCATTAACTTATATAGTTGGGCTTGGTTGAGGTCTCGGGTTCGACTCCTGATGGCTCCATTTTTTGGTTTTTTCCCTTTGAAACTGTCCGAGACGGTCTTAAGTTTCCAGGTAGTAAATAAAATAGACGATACTATTATTCGTTACAATATGTGTGTCTTATGACATTGGGTGATAATTCCTATCGACCTCATTCGTAGAAACTGGTTTCCATCACATAGGGCTCACAAGCTGTCCAGGTGCGTAAGGCGTAGATTGGCTGCAAGCGGGGACGTCCTCGGTCGTATCCGATCGTCCTGCATGTCAGAGCCCGTGTTTCACGTCTCCACACGAATGACACGGTCTGCCACAGTCAGTGAACCCGTTGCTTCAAGGCATGGTAGCTGATGGGACCGCATCTAGAAGTCCGGTATCTGTTCTGCTGCGACTTCACATATTGATTTACCTGATAAATGACAGGAGCGGGGACAATGGACGTGGTAAGCTAGGTATTGACGGTACGAAAGCGATCCAGACGGGATGCCATCTTGAAAGGCGTTATTGGTAGCAGAGAAGCTACTCGTGAATCTCCTGGGTAGCTTTCCAAGGCGAAAGACGATGAAACATGTGGGTGGAAGACTTCTTGAGCGAGCCATGTCCAGGCTTTGCGCTTCTTGTCACAGCTATCCAACTTGTAGCCAAGGATTTGATACAAAGTGCCAACCGATACAATTTCGTTAGATCTATCTTCTCGATATAATTTGAAACGGGATTCAGAGAACCCAAGACTTCTTCGTCAACCGCTGGATCAGGACACCATCAAATGTGGATCACCGAAGCTTCATTGCTTTCAGATTTCTGCATGCTTGGCCTTGCTTTCGCTCGCTTCCATCTCATATGCCTATACGTCGGATGGTCGATTAGCTACCACCCGAAAACCCAACGGCAAGGACGACTCACGCTTTCTGCCTCTTCCGACCTGGCACGGTAAACCTGTCTTTGTTTACTGGCTCCGGTCCCGTGACTGGATTTCTTCAACATTGTTCCCCCAACAAACAAAACTACCAGTGCGGCCACGATGCCTACCAGTGCGCCGATAAGACCCGCAACCACGGGACTGACATGGTGTCGCCCCCTCGTGCTGGTAGCAGGCGCGAAATCATTCAAGGTATCGTTCAGCGCATCGATGACGTCGCATCCCCGCAAGTTGGTTGTACCGCACTTGTTGCACCATTCACCAAGCGACGCGAGCGAGTAGGGAGCGAGGTTGTTGACGAAAGTGTCGTATGGTAATTCTGCTGATGCGGAGCCAAACATGGAATATGCTGTGTAGTCTAAACCATCAGGGGATGCCTCTGATACGTTTCGGCTAAGTGGAACGAAAAGGGTTTAGCTCTCGTCCAATGAACGGTGCGCACGAGCTAGTGATGCAACACACAAATTGAAAGAGACAGTCAAAGTACCGCTCGAGTTTCGCAATTCGAGCGCAGTGACAGCGGCATAGTTGACAAAACCATTGATTCCCACCTCTGTCATGTTCATCAGGGAAATGAACTGCGCGTACGATGAACAAGGGTTAGCTCCTTCCAACGGGTATTGGCCAGTGCGGGACTCACGGGTTTATATGCGACACCTTCTCACAATCCCGAATCAGCTCGGCTGTTACTCGGGTGAGATAGTCGTAGGACACGTACCGATATACTGCATTACCAAGGGATTGCTCGAATCCACAAACTTTTCAAAGGCATCCAAGATGACCGGAAGGATTGTCTGCCCTGCAATGTTTCCGATTCCGTCCTTGGTTGGGGAGGAGAAGACGGCTTGTTCGTGGTAGTCCGCAAGTGCGCGCGCTTGTTCCTGCAGAAAGAGACGTGACAAGCAAGATCAATAAGGTGAACCGGACGAGAACCGGGCTTGCGGAGAACACACCATCTGTTGTTCGGTAACGCTCGCACGGAACTCGGCATTGTGGATATAGTTGACGTTCATGTAGTCGAATATGTTGTACATGTTGGCCAGCGTGACGTTCCTGTCTCCCAGGACGGGTTTGATTGAAGCGAGGTAGTCGGCGTTGGCAGATGCTACGGACTTGAACTCAGGGGATGCGTCTTACCATGCATGGAAGAGCGTGGAGCACAGGGAAGAGAAAGACGAGACGAAAACGGGAAGCCTGTTAGCATTTTGCTCTGTAGGACAAAATCGGCACATGTGGTACTTACAAACTTCACTGGTCCATTTGGTGAATGCGGTGCATGACGTCCACCCTTCGAGGGAGATATCTTCATCCGCCTCTACAGTTCTGTCAGCCAGCACAAGTATCAGCAGGAACGTAGAGATTGTTGCAGAGTCTGGAGCAGAAGGCGGAGCAAGCAGTTCCTAATGAGATGCGAGACGAGCGCTTTGATCCAATCAAATCAAACAAGAATCATGGCGCACCAGACGCGCAAAGTCGGCAATGAGCGGTGACCTTTGCCACTCTACCCTATGTCGTCCTCCCCTTCACGGATGAAACGAAAGCGGACCGACTGGCCTATCACCGGCTGTAGATACGCTCGCATGTCTATACGATAGACTCAGCAAGGGCTGGGGTCTTAGATACCCTTGTCTCCTCCGCGTCCTGCAGACGACCCCGTCCTACCGATGCAGCGTACGTCCAAGCTGCAGACCAATGATCCAATAATCGATCATCGCACGGTATCTCGCCCCAGCCACTCGCAGGAATATCCGGTCCATAGCGAAGTCGGGAAAGGTGGACGAAGGGGTGAATCCAGTCCTTGCCTTCCTGCCTAGAAGTTCCATCTTCAATCGCCAAGTTCTAGGGTTGCGGGCTGCACATTCGTCCCCCCTGAGACATCCCCATTACAGGTGTACAGCATCTACCTGTCTACTCTCTGAGGTTAGTCCTTGCAGCGTCTGATACGCACAGCATCCGATAGAACCTATACCCCCTTCCTGCGTGCTCATTTGCTTCCTCGTTATTGCACACCGAATGCGGAATAGGGACTTACTCTATTGGCACATAAACATACCCTCCTAATGGGCTGGTCACGTTGGTGCCGTTAGCAAGTGTGATGGTTTGTCCGGCGGGGTCGGCGGGGTACATTCCTTGGGCGACCGAGTAGGTAGAGTCGACGATTACCTGTCCCTCGGATGCACTGCCGGTGGGGAGAAAGACGGAGGATAAACATTGCTTGTAACGGAGACGCCGACACTCAACTCACTCGGCCTTGAAATCGACCTGGGAGAGATCCACCTTAGGCCAAGAGATCCCCTCGATATGCCTAGATGAGTTGGTCATCATGTACCGATTGCGCATGCCGACGCCGGAATTGAACGTCTGCACAGACCCGAGGGGGGTGATGGTCGTATCGGATGCAGTGTACGAGTGCGGGTCTTGCCAGTAGCCTTGGCGGTCACCATGACGGGCGATGATAACGACGCCGACGAGGGATCCGGACATGCTGGGCGGGCGAGCGGGGGGAGATGGGACGGAGCGAGGGTCCGGCCTGCTGAAGCACAATTTACCACGAAGTAGCGTTGAATATATGCCGTCTCGCGTCAGCCCAAAGTCATCCCGCGCATGCCGGAAATAGCTGCACGCTCATTGATTCCCGCTCGCTCAAAAGCCAATCCAGAGCCGGCGGAAGATAACAGCTATCTACGCAGCCGTTATCTTAATCCTGCGTCAATGAGCCTACTTGTTCGGCAATCTACAACTAGCCATAGCCCCATAGCCCAATCATCTTGGCTACCTCGGTGATTGTGCGATCACACTGCCGCCTGGTATAATATGCTTGTAATGGGTATACAACTTGCCTATCTTCAACCACCTACTCATCATCGAGCAACGTCTTCCTCACGGTCGCATCACGCATCATCCGCATACCCCACCCATTTCTGAACACCGTTTCACGAACATGATCAGGAATTGGAACCCGAACGGCGTCTTCTCCACGCTCGTGGCGTCTCTGTCGTTCAATCTCGAGGGACAGGGAATGGTAGTCCCTGTTGACGGCTAGCACTGTTAGGCGGGCGACGTGTGCTCGACGCATCTCGTCAGGTATACTACGGCGCAAGAAGAGAGGATGAGCGTGGCTTATGGGGTCGGAGAGGAGAACAGAGGAGAAACACACAATGGTGCAATCGGGTTCGCTCGCGCTTTCCGCACGGCCGCAAATAGGGAATGCTGGTCGTGCCGGTTGTAGCTGTAGGCGTACGGCTCACCGAGGGATGCGGCAGGGCCATGTTGCGTTTTGCCACTGCACGGAAGGGAGTAAGCGCCCAATGGCACGAGAATGACGCACAGGTGAGCGGGGACAGGCTTACAGAGCGTACAGCTCGAAGCCTGGTGGCGTTGGGTCTTTGCCGTCGTATGGGATCACCACAGGAACGCCTTGACATCTGTTCCCCTTCAGAGTCAGTCATCGTAAAGGGGGACTATCAAGGAGGAACCGGAAAGCGGGGTACATACAGTGCAAGATACGGCGATGGGCTGATAGCCGGCATCCCAACTCCAATCATGACCCTCGCGTTCCCCACCTGCCGCGTATACTCCTCCCGGGGCAATGGACCTCGATTCTCCACGCCCTCGGGCGTCGCTTGTGGTTCCTCGGGCGCGGATGAGAGCGCACGCGCATTAGCGATGGGTTGGAGGCCCGTTTGGGAGAGGAACGAGGACCATACGGACGGCGGGGGAGGTAGGTCGCCTGACCGGTTTGGGAAGAAGTATGACGTCAGTTTGCCGAGGATGACGGCCGTGTCGGAGCGCGAGTTGGGGTGGACGAAGGGGATGGAGGCGCATGTTTTTTCGAGGGAGATGGGTATGTGGGTGTGCCCTGGGTAGGGGAATGGTCTGCGAGGCGCCGAGCGAATAAAAGGCTGGTCAGATGTGGAGGTTGTAGGAAGGGAGAGGAGCGAGAGGGGACATACACGAGCGCCCATTCGTGTCCGAGCGGGTTAAAGGCGAAGTCATCCCCTTCCTGCTGTCCGAACTCCCAGGAAGTCGGGCGCGCACCCCACTAGCATACCACAAAGTCAGCTCTTATCAGACATGGATGAATGGCAGAGACACACGTATGACACTGTCATCATCTTCCATGACGGAATGGCGCCGCGGACGTCACCTAGTCCCAGAGCGCTTGCCTGCGCGTACGGGAAATCGGCACGGCAGAATGGGTCGGAGAGGCAGGAGATGGTGAGTGCTTCCGACGCCCAAATGGTGGTTCTACCCAAGGAGGGGGAGGAAGGGCCGGTTGCAAGCGTGAGCGATGGTGAGAGCGAGGTAGAGAGAACGGAGAGAGGAATCGGCATACATGACGTCTGGTATCGCTGCGTAAAGCTTAATCAATCCTGCGTAATTCGTATGCGAGACGGAGAGGAACGAGTACCCCTCCTCACACAGGGTCTCCACCATCGTCCGCATCCACACGACTTCCCCCGATTCGCCCGTTCTCAAGAGCGTGAGCCCAAGCCACCAGTTTGCGGAGAGGAGGACGGTGAGCGCGTTGTTTGTGCAACCGTGGGGGTTTGGAAGCGCCGCGGGCAGGTGGAAAAACGGGAGGCAGGCGAGGAGGTGGGCGAGGGTTGCGTGATTTGCTGCGTTGAGCTCGTGTGACCAGCTGTGGTGACGACGGGTTAGGTATCGTTAGTTAGGAGAATGGAAGCGAGGACGTACGATAGTTTGGAAAAGCCAAGGTCATCTTCGTCATCCCACCGGCTGAGGATGCTCGTTAGCTGAGCGTACCAGGTATCCTTCCAGCATCCTCGTTCAGCGTGTAAATCTCCGTTATCATGTGGAGGGCGCCACGAATCACAGGCGCCGGTGACGAGGCCGTGCCGTATCAACCGTTCGGCGGCTGTCGATGTATCCTGGGGTGCGTGGTCGATGGCAGGTGAATGAAATGAATGTGTGGCGCGCTTAGCTATTGGGTGGCGATGCGAGGACGACGTCAGTGCCAGCAGGGCAAGTGATGGTTCAAAGAGCGAGGGAATGTGCATTGTTGGTTGATCATGAGCCGACGCCGGTCGCTCGAGTGAGGCGGGGCGAGCATCGTGAGATGGTATATAAGCGACATCCTGGTCCAGAGGCCTCCCCCAAGTTCCTTCCTGAAGGGGGCGAGGTTTGCGCCCAAATGTTCCATGCCTCCGAGGGCGGGATCGCTCGCGTTTCAGGTGATCCCGTGTATACCGTTGGCGTTTCACCTCCTTCGGCAGGGTGCGCGTTTCAGGATGTTCCGGTCCGGGTCACGTGATGGGCAGCGGGATCGGATCGGATCGCCGATCGGGGCCTCCACCGGGTTCCATCGTCGTCTGCACGGAGCGAAGCTGGGCGGGATTCATAACGGTCGAAGTTCTGCTTGTCCGGGTTTGCCCTCCTGATCTCCAGCCAGTCACCATGCCGTCCCCGACATCCATCACCCGCGCCGCCGCCTCCGAGTTCGCGCGTCCCAAAAAGTGCGCCTACGTGACCTTTCTCCTCACGTCTCCGTCCTACCTCCCTGGCATCCTCCTCCTGGCGCACTCCCTCCGCCATCCGACGACCGGCGGAGAAGGGTCGGCCTATCCGCTCATCGTCGCTGTCAACCCCGCGCTTCCCCAGGAATGTATCCACGCGCTGGAGCAGGCCGGAGTGGAGGTCAGGGTTGTCCAGCCGTTGGTGCCCAAGGGGCGGGTAACGATCATTGCTGAACGGTTTGTGGATACATGGACAAAGTTGAGAGTTTGGGAGTTTGATGAATTCGAGGTGAGTCTGACCGAGCGGCTTTCCCTGCTTCGATGGTGGCGCGAGGCAACGAGTCGGGCGCTCGCATTCGCTCCCAAGAGTTCTCTAGAGATCGTCATAGGGCGAGCAAGAGTAGCCGGCCGAACGTGTAGTCGGCAAGGGCCCTGGGCTTTTCGAGAAACGTGGTACCTGTATCCTGTCAAGATTACGTCGGGCTACACTGCACTAGCCTCCCTCCTTTAGCCAATTTAGCGGGAGATGCGGCTGAGATCTATCAACATCGGTTATTGGGAGCCGGGCGTCAAAGGTACCGTAGGGTGGCCGAGCAGCGAAGTCCGGCAACGAGTGTTAACGCCCGGTTTCTCGGGCGGCGTTGGTGAACGTAAAGAGCCCTGCGACGCTCTTCGCGCTGCAGAGCTTGCCGCAAGCAGTGGAACATGGTGCGGCGCGATGTCTGGAGCACGGATCGCGCAAGGAGGGGGGAGGTAGATCCCCATATGGCACGGAGGATCGTACAATCCGTCAAGTCGTTGAGCGACTAGGAGGTTTGGGTCACCAGTACTGTTTTACGCTACTTCGAAGAGCGTCGATCTGGCTAGGCAGGTACCTACCGGCGTCTGTTGAAGACGGTTGATCGAGGGAGGACCAGCTGTAACTTTAGGCAATGGATTGGAGGTTCTCGATCTCGGACAAGGAAGGGTAGTGGACTCTACATGCGCGACATGACCTGCCCACGGCATCTGGTAACCGCTTTCTTTCAATGCACGAGACGGAAATGCAGGACAGAGTGACCCATGTGCAAGCTGCTTAGTATGGAGTCGCTGGTTGTGGGACTGAGGCGAGGAAGAGGACTTGCGTCCGTGGTCTGTGCGTGCGCTTTCTCTATGCTAGGCCAGAAGTGGGGTGTTCTTCTGTGCTCCGCCAGACTTTATGGGATAAATTTCAGCAAGGCGGGTAGAAGAGGAATCGAGTAGACTCTTTCGTCGTACTTGCTCGCATGTTTCGGCTTGACAGGATAAGGGTATCTCATGTCGACCTAGGGGGCAGTACGGCTCAGCAGGGGCCCGATGGAACACTAGCAGGTACGGAAGAATGGCTATTGCGCAGGGTGTGTGGAAGGAAGGAGGGTGAAGGTGGATTCGTATGTGCGAGTACAAAGGCTGTTACGTGAACAGTGTGCGCAGCGCTAGGTCATGACTCGCTATCCATCGAGTCCCCGGTCCGGTCATGATCGAATACCACGTCCGTCTCATATCCGTTCTGAAGCGCTACCTTTGCACAACAAACACTACGCTAACCTCGTGCACCCCGCCTGATAGCGTCTCATCCTGATCGACGGGGACATGATGATTCGGCAGAACATGGACGAGCTGTTCCATATGCCTTTGCCGAGAGATATGATTGCGTGTAATCATGCGTGCGTGTGCAACCTCGACAAGAGTAGTTGGGCCCCCGAGGATTGGTGAGTCGCCTCTGTGGTCCCGGGTAGTCAGTGCAAGGTGAACCGCGGCTGATTGATCGGTATGTGGTGATAGGACGAGAGATAACTGCGCGTACACGCCAACTAGGCACCCGGAAGCGTTGATGAACCCGGTTCAACCGTCGGAAACGCCCAACCCACATCTTTTGCTCAATTCGGGGTTGGTAGTGCTCACGCCTTCCCGCTTGACGATGGACCGGATCACAGGGTTACTCGCGTCTGATAATCTGGAGGAACAAGAGTTGATCGCCAGTTGGATGTTTCCGGACCAGGATGCGCTTGCCGAGGTGTTCAAGGGCAAGTGGGAAGCTTTGCCCTGGTGCTATAACGCCTTGAAGACGATGCGGTACTGGCATGGCAACTTTTGGAGGGACGAAGAGGTGAGGAATGTGCATTACATTTGCGATAAGCCGTGGAAACGTCGGCCGGCAGTCAAGGTGGGCACCACGGAGGAGGCGGGGCGTGTACGAACGCAGGGACTGGCCAACCCGATCAACCAACCGATCAACCCCGAGTCAAGGTATTTGTGTACACCTGGACAGTTCCTCGAGATCCATGACGAAGAGCTAGGAGTGCCGGCTGAGCAGGCGGACGCGGTGACTCATGGCTGGTGGTGGGATGCGTACGATCAGATGAGGCACGGGCTGGAGGAAAAGGGGTACGAGTCGTTGATGTATCTTGATGCTTTGGTTGCCAAGTAGGTGGAGAAGGCACAGGAGGTTGCCATTGCTGTATACTGTTACGTGTTGGGGGTTTGGCGACTTGGAGCGCGTAATCTAATGGCTGAGGGCAGTCAATGTGATTCGGACGATTACGAAAGAGCTTCCGGATTCACTGCGCCGTGCCGCGTATGGCAGGACAGAAGCACTGCCCCGTATGTGTTGAGAATTTGATACCGGCGCATTCGTATGGGTGTCTTCGTGGAGAAATTTTGGAGCTCGTTGTTGCCTCGATGTTGCTTGGAGGGACAGCAAGCGCAACGGTAGGTAGCCACTTCAGTCGAACCTCGAGATCATTATCGGCCAGGGAACGGACAAGATCTGCGTTGTTTACCTGATCCATGACAGATGTGTCCATTCGCTCTGCATCTGCATTGGTCCAATGGACCTGCGGCAGTCCTGATACAACGTATAGCAGCAAGCGCCGCAATGGAGACGCGACAGAGTGTGAGCTGCTGCTCCTCCCCAAGGTCGTGTCGTGCTCAACGGGGGGTACGTGGCAATTGATCCTATGACCTTGACTCCCGCCACTTGGTCTCGGCATCCAGTCTCACTAACCAGAACCTGCAGCCCAGCTGGGAATTCGGAAGCTCCCGGCACACCACGGCCGGTCACGTGATCCGGCTACCGGCTACGCGACACCCGTATAATACATATGGAGCGCCTCGGGCCCCCTCCGCTACTCCGCCGCCGTCCCGTCCCGCCGCCCCACCATGTCTTTCCTCTCCCGCAAACGCACAACCGTGCTCGCCCTCGTCCTCGCCCTCGCCGGCATGTACGGCCCACCCGTCGTGCACGAGCTGCGCGTCCTGGGCGTCCTCCCGCGCCCTGCAGCAGGAACCGCAGGCATGGCGCAGGTGACGGTGATACCCGGGACCAAGTATTGCGAGGACCTACATTGGCATTCGAGTGGCGTGCTCCTGGCCGCCTGTGAAGGGGAGCAGGAGGACCGAAGGGGATGGTTTCCCCCCTTGGGCGTGTTTGATAGGCCCCCAACGGGCGGGAAAGGAAAAGGGAGCTTAGTGGTGGTTGATCCAAAGGTGGGTCATTCTTTCCTTTTCTTTCCTTTCCTGTGCGTTTCGTTGCGTTCGCTCCTCTCGAACCCACCCCGCGCGACATTACGCTGACCCAACCCTCACCCCGGCACACCGCCCAGACGTTCACGGCGCATACCCTGCACATCGAAGGGTACGATGACGTCTTTATTACCCATGGAATCGACATCATCGATGACCCCTCCTTCCCCGCCTCTTCTTCATCCCCCGGCGCCATTTACATCCAAGCAGTCAACCACGCCCCTGCTTCTCCTCTCCCTGCTCAACCACACCTATTGCCCCCGGAACACATCGCGCACTCCCGTATCGAGATATTCCACCACCACCTGGACTCCTCCGTTGCGACGCACGTACGAAGCGTCTCCCACCCGCTTGTTAGAACACCGAACGACATCCTTGCACTCAGTCCATCTGACATGCTCGTAACCAACGACCACCGCCACAGGTCCGGCTTCCTGCGACATGTCGAAGACGTCGTTACCCATGCATGGGGACCAAAGACCGACGTTGTCCGCCTCAGGGTCGATTTAGGGAGGAAGGAGGGAGGCGTGCAGGCCGAGGTGGCGCTCAGCGGATTGCATAATTGTAATGGCCTCGGACGTGGCAGGGAGGGGGAGATATTGGTAGCGGATGCCGCTGGGGGGGTGTTACAACTCGCCAACCTTCTAGACGACGACGACGATGCCGCCGACAACGCTCGTCACCCCTCGCTGCAGATCACCAAATCCATCCCACTCCTCAGCACAATCGACAATCCTTCCTTCTACTCCTCCTCCTACGACTCGACCAAACAGGGGTACGTCCTCGCGGGCCTCGGCAAGGCGCACACCTTGGGACCTCACGCAAAGGATAAGGCGTTTAAGCATCCCGTGGTCGTTTGGTTCGTTCCGCTTCTAGGAGAACATGAAGGCGTGGCAAGGACCGGGGAACCGAGGTTGTTGTGGAGTGATAATGGCGACCGGCTGTCCACCGCCAGTGCCGCAGTTCTTGTCGATAGGCAAGGGGAGGCAGGGGTGGAAAATTGGTTGTTTGTGACCGGGTTTATGAGTGATGCCGTTGTTGCGATCAGGGTTGACCTGTGAGCGCGCATGTGATTGAGTGTATGGGTGAGTGGGTACGCGAGCAAGTGCGTCCGTCAAGTGAACGAGCGAAACGAGATGAAACAAAAGGGAGGAACAAATTGTATGTGATCAAGAAACATGGTCTATGAAAATCTATATTTCTACAACTGCTGCAGTTACAGATCAGCATCTAGAGGCCTTGTCGTCGCGAAGCGTAATGTTTACCTAGCACAGCGCATCTATCAGTTAAATCGCGCGCGCACTACACTGAATGAACTTACACTTCAAATTCGTCTCTATCTCCATACGTTAACTTACAGTACCGGGCCCAGGCTGGGTGGGAGATGGAGTCGCCGACGACGGCAGCGCGCGCCTCTGCCAACGTCGACTCCATTTTCCTCCGAGCCTGGACCCAGGGCTCCACTTCCTCTACCCGCGCCCTCTTACCTTCCCTCCCCTTTCCCTCCTCTTCCTCGCCCTCCGCCTTCCTCTTCGCCTTGCTACCCGAGGCGCTTTCCTCCGCTATACCGGGTGACCCGCGGTTGTGCCGGGTGGTAACCCGGAGCGGAGGTGAAGCGGGTAGGACGACGGGGACGGCTGGGGGTGGGGGTACTGATGCGGCTACCGGAGGCGGCGGTGCGACCAAGTCGGCGGAATGAGTTGGCGGTGCGGAGGAAGACGTTGTCAAGGGCTCTCCCTGATTCACTATCGGCGTCGACGTCTTTAGCGGACTACCTGGGACTGGGGTCTGCGGCAAGTTGAACTGGTGTGCAGGAGGGAGTGTTGTCGGCGTGAAGGAGGACATTATCGAGGGCTCTCCTTCATTCGCTACCGGCATCCACGTCGTGAGCGGAGTGTCCGGAACTGGCAAGTTAAACTGGTGTACGGGAGGGAACAGCGCATAGACGGGTGGAGGTGCTGATGCTGGTAAGAAAGCCGAAAATGGGTCGGCGGGCCAGAAGCACTCGGGGTCATGAAGGGTCACTTTTTCCAATGAACTGCTTAGGTAGTCAATGGCGGTGGAGTCGTCAGTTTCCATCGAGGTGTCAGTATCGGACTCTAGGTCGTCGTCGCCCGCGACCAAGTCGACTCGATCCGCGAACTGCTCAACTCCAACCGTCGCCTCGACCCCGACTCGAACCATCGGGTCGAGCTCCATCTGCTCTTCCTCCCTCTCCTCGCAGCCATCCATATTCATCATGCTCATGAGGTCGACGAATCCTGTCCACTCCATCTCCCCGACTGTTTCCGCCGGCTGTTCCACCTCGAAGCGCATCTCCTCGAAGGAATTTGTTGCGGTTATGGCCGGTTCCGCATGACCAGTGTGCCAAGCGCATTCTGCTGCTGCTGGTGGTATAGAGCTGTTTACCGACCAGTCGGGGGTGTATTTTACGAGTGCAAAAACAGGTGGCAACGAGTCGTTGTTGGTCGCTGGCGATGGAGATATCGGTTGGGCGAGTGTCTGAGGTCTGCTAGATGCGATGACGGTGCACTGTGTGACTTGGTTCACAGGGAGGGATCGGCCGGGCTCTTTACACCCTTGCCGCTTCTCTGCACCCCGTCGGCGTAGTCGCTGCTTCTTCTGCAGGTGGTGTGTATCGGACTGAAGCCTCTCTCGCGCTCTTTCCCGCTGGCGTCGGCGCTGGCAGGGAGGAACGCGGTCGTTGTGGCTGGTGTCTCGGAGTACAATGGGTCTAGCGGATTCTACTGCTGCTGCTGCTGCTGCTGCTGCTGCTGCTGCTGCTGCTGCTGCTGTTGCAGGTGTTGCTACTGCTGGCGCTGCTGCCGCTACTGCTGCCTCTGCTGTTGCTGGCGCTGCTGCCTCTGCTGTTGCTGTTGCTACTGCTGGCGCTGCTGCCTCTG
>JABRPJ010000182.1:0-13919 GCA_013461525.1 Naganishia randhawae
GTGCACGACGACTCCGAGGTTCTTCCCTTCCACTCGACTGACCTATCACCCTATGCGAGATGATTACAGCAAGTTGGACAAGCCTGCCTAGAGGAAAATAGACAGTGCAGGGCGAGCAAGAAGCTCTAGCTACGACTCGGTGACGGGCGATGAAACCAAATGCAAAGAATGCAGAAAAGCTCTAACCTTTGCAGATAGACACGCCAGACTCGTTTCATAGCAGCTTACTTTGAATGGCTCGTCGTCCATAACAACGTGATGTAGCGTTTGCACCATACTAACACTCTCTTCGTAGACACTTGAATCACTGTCAATTCACCAAAACAATAGCCCGCCCACGTATCTGTATGACATGTACGTACCTTGTTGGAACATGATGAATCGATTATTCAGTCGCATACGCTCCATCGCCATCACTATTCTATGACGCCTTCTCCTTTCACTCCCACTCCATCAATCGTCGACTCCGCCAGCATCTGTGGCTCCTCTCGTTCCTTCACCTTCTCTACACCGTCTTGACATCACCGACAGTTTGTGGTGATTCACTCTTGCATTCGTCTACGTAAACAACTCTACTTCATTTTCCCTTCATATCTCGTTCCCTGTACATTAGCCATCATACTTATTAGTATCTTACCTGTACCCTGAGGAATTTACTTGATACACTCACTAATTTAAACATTAGCTAACAGTACAACTTGGTTATTCAGCTTACCTTAACTGATGTCATGCCCCACACGTCTTCATATCCATTCCTTAGCTAATTCGTTCCTCTCGTGCAAGCTTCCGATCTTTCACTTCAGACCTTACCGCGAGGCCCGATCACAACAGCCCTCATCCTGGAAGCGCGCTCACTCAACTATGTAACAATCTTCTATGGATGAAGGAAACCAGCCGTCACCATATTGCCATGACAGACAGCAATCTGAAAATCCAATGTATTTTATCAGATGCTATCCAACATCAACAGCGCCACAGCTCTAGAATACGAAATCCAGTACTACGTCTATCTATAGGGTTTCTATGGTGACAGACCTTGTCACACATTCCTCTCCAAGTCTCACTCTATGCACCTGAACCGCGCGCGTGCGAGATGGAGAGATACCCGTACTTGGCGGCTCGGCACGGTCCCGCCCGTCAGGGGCGTGTTCGCGAGTCCGGATGTACCCACCGCGGGGCGCAGACGGGCGGGAGGGCGGTGGCGGCGGCGGAGGCAGCGGCGGGGATTCGGCGGGGATTCGGGCCCACCAAAAAGGCAAGACTAATAGTGTCGATGCGCTGCGTCGTCGTTGGCGGGGCTGGTCGGATGGTGGTGGGGTTTCCTTGTTGTTGCTCGTTCATGCTCTCCCGCCCGTCCACTCCTTGCGCAAGGACTCACCAGAAATCGAACCGGAATGCGGGGGATGCGGAGGACGTCACCGGTTCGTTTGCGCTACGTCTATGGGCCAACATCGGGTACACCCACCCCACTCGCAGGCAAAAACCGCGGGATCGATATCGAAAAGTGCAACCTGCTCCCCCGGTGCCTTTCGTGCGTCCCTGAACGGCACCCGTATATCCGACTCCTTCAACAACGTCCGGCGTCGAGCGTCGGGCGTCGGGCGTTGGATGTCGGGATCATTGCCGAGCGGCCGCTCAAGCATGACGGCGAGGACACGCACGGCGGCTTTACTGGTAGCCAACTTGGGAAATATTAGCGAGCTGGCAATGCGACCGATAACGTAAAAGGCTCTTCTTCCTTGCTTGACGAGCCGTCGAGTACCGACCGCGACCAGCGCGGCGCGGGCAGTTTCATCGTCAGGAGCTATGGCTGTGGTCCCTATTCGGCATTGAATTCACCTTCTGTTCTCGGGCTATAGGTTGTCGTCGCAGACATCATCAACCCCGGGGCCCCAGGTTCAGCTGCACCCCTCTACCTTGCTCGTAAGATCAGCCGACATATACAGCGGGCCGAATGCTGCGCCCGGGAGACGGGTTCTGCTAGGGAGCCCCTCAGGGTTGTGGTCAAGGAAAGCGATTCGTGAGTCGATCCCCCAGCACAGATTAAGCTGCAAGGAACAGCGGCAAAAGGGTGCCCAGCATGTCGCCACTCCGCTGGCTGACGATGCATGGCTTCGTTGTCCAGTCCCTTCTGACGAGACATTTCAACCAGTTCTGGAGCGCGCGCGACGACGTTACTCTTAAAGTTCTCAGTCCACGTCAGCACAGTCGAGGCCGGCATTGAGGCCACCGCCCTTCAAACCCGAATCATCTCATCTCATCCCGCCAACCAGCATACAACTCGCTCATTTTTCTATCCGCGCAGGGCACCCCCTTAAGCAGGGAAAACAGGCGGGACCAAGCCCTTGGGACCAAACCACTCGCCCTTGACCATATGCTTGAAGTAAGCATATGGGAACACATCCTTTGCCAAGTGGTAGAAAGGTCGCCTCGGGACTCGTTGGTCCGCCACGATGCCAAATGTCTCGAGCGGTTTCCCTCCGTACCCGAATTCAGCGAGCATCAGCTGCGCGCGCGCGCGCGGCGCCTAGTCAGCACCTTGTTCCCGACCGACCAAGAGCAAGACCGGGACTCACGCTGCCGTATCCAGTGAACAAGGGACAACTCGAGTACCCGTCGTACACCGCCTCCCCGACCCGTCCGGTCTCCATCAACTTGCTCAGGTTCTCCACAAGCACGGGTGTTTGCGCGGTGATCGCTGCTGCGGTCTGCGGTGAGAGACACGTCGTCAGTCAATGACGCACAGCGACTGGGTTCGTTTCTGCTCGCGCGCATTCGCCCGCCCTCGCCCGCCGCCCGCCACCCGCCGACGTACCTTGCTAGTAGGCAAACTCGAACAGTCCCCTAGGGAGAACACGTTGGGGAACTTTGTGTGCTGCAGGGACGACGCGGAAACGTCGACCCAACCGGCCGCATCTGCCAGTGGGGATTTTTTGATAAACTCCAATGGGCCCATAGGGGGTGTTACGTGCCTATCCTCGGAACGGTATTAGCACGCCACTCGCAGGGTGTCACTTGGCCGCCGCCGCCGCCGCCGCCGCCGCCGCGGGCAGACTCACATCATATCAAACTCCTTCTCCACCGTCTTGCCCTCCTCCTTTAGATCCTTAAACACGGCGACCCTCTTGCCCTGCCCCTCGGACCTGACCTCGACCAAATCCTTTGCGAAATCCGCCTCGATCCCCTTGTCCCTCCTCAGCCTGTCGAGCGCCTCAGAGTAATGCGGCACGCCAAACATGACCGGCAGGCCCGTCACAAACTCGACCCCGACGCCCGGGAACCTTCCTGTCCGCTTGAACCGGTCGTGCGCCATGTAGGCCATCTTCTGCGGCGCGCCCGCACATTTCACCGGCCCAAAGGGTTGAGTGAAGAGCGCCTTTTGCCCCGTCTGCGTGGATTCGATCAGGTCCCAGGTGGCGTCACATGTGTCGTAGCTGTAGATTGTCGAGACTCTGCTCTCGAGCGGTCGCGCGAGCGCCTCGGTCAAGCCTTTGACCTTGCCATAATCTACGTGCGGGTCGTTAGCGCCTGCACGTTAAACCCCGCGCGCCCCGCGCGCCGGACTCACTGATTTGCAACCCAGCAGCGACAATCAAGTAATCATACTTTACCGTCTCCCCGCCTTGCAAAGTCAACGAATTCGAACTGGGCGAAAACGTAGCGACGTTGCTCGGGATATGGGTCAAGTGTTCCGGAATGAGCTCGGACGTGGGTCGCATAAAGTCCTGCTTGGCTTTCAGCCCGGCGCCGACGAGGGTCCATCCGGGTTGGAAGTGGTGTACTTTGGCGGCCTAGAAGCGTAGGGATCGGCGCGATGCGTAGGGATTAGCGCGGTGTTCGTGCAGTCCTTGCTCCGAGAACCAGATCCACATTCGGGAGCACGCACGAGGGCCCCGCGCGATTCCAGGGCATATCGCGACTCCCGCTCGATACACTGCATGCACTCATTCCCGGCGGAGCGCCGCCCGTGCTTCCGACCCTTCCCCCGCGGGTGGGAGTCGTCGTCGACGGGTCGTCTTCCCTGCTTGTATCCAGAGGTGCGCAGCCGACCGACAAAGCACTGTTTCCACGCACGGAACCAAACGAACAAGAGTCCCCCGCCCGCCCGGCACTGACTCTCGTCGAACGGCCACGCCGCGCCGCCGGCATGACGCCTCCACGGCGCGGGACTTCCCAGCGCGCCACGAGCCGGACGCTCCCCATGCAGGCGGCCTCCGCGGGCAGGCGGGGGGGGGGGCAGGGGGAACGCACGCGTCCGTCCGTTCGCCGCCTACCATGTCTTATCCCGCGCCGCGCCGCGCCGCCGCCGCCGCCTCTTCTCCCCACCCGCCGACGATACCCCCGCCCCCACCCCCCGTGCCCGGCACCTTCGGACGTTGCTCGGGGCGAACGACGGACGGCTCGGGGGGGAGGGGGCGAAAATTGGAACCCTTGCCTTGCGCGCGCGCGGTCGATTAAAGCGGCTACGCTCGGTTGCCCCAACAGCCGCGACGGCGACCTCGGAGTCGTTTGGGCGCGGAGTCGTTCAGGCTCGTTCCCTACGGCGCGAACACGAGTCACGGCCTCGAGGCCCTCTGGACTCATAGCCTGGAGTGCGAACACTGACTCTCGGGCGGCCTACGCTGCCCTCGGGGGGAGTCGATCGTCCGTCCGTTCCCCTTGGTTGTCTCGCGATTGCGCGCGATGAAGGCGAGGACTCTCGGCCGTCCTACAACGGCCTGAGGCGCAGTCTCACTTCGCTCGAGCAACTCTCGGCCCTCCTAGACGGCCTCGAGGGAGTAGTGTCCTCGCTTCGCTCGGGGGCGACGACTCTCGAGCGACCTACGACGACCTCGGAAGAGTCCCCGGACTCGTAGGCCTACGGCGTAGACGCTGAGTCTCGGCCGTCCTACAACGACCTCGGGGTCCTTCGGATTCATGGCTGGAGGCGCAGTCTTGCTTCGCTCGAGTGACTCTCGGCCGTCCTATGACGGCCTCGGGGGGATCGGTCGTCCCTCCCTCCCGGTCCTCTCGCGCTTGCGCGCTCGTCGAAGGCGACGACTCTCGGCCCTCCTATGACGGCCTCGGGGGAGTGTCCTCGCTTCGCTCGGGGGCGACGACTCTCGGGCGGCCTACGCCGCCCTCGGAGGGATCGGTCGTCCCTCTCTCCCCCGGCGTTCCGGGCTTAGAGCCTGCGGCGCCATCTCGCTTCGCTCGGGGCCCTGCTCTCTCGCCTCGCGCCGCCCTCTTCCCTCGCCCCTCGCTGCGCTCGGCGCTCGCTCGTCGCCCGTCGCCCGTCGCCCGCCTGCACTCACATCAACCACCGCAACATCCCCCTTGCCCAACTCGTGCCCATTCGCCCTGAACGAGTTGTACAGCTGGTTGGCGACCGCCAGCCCCCCGGAACCTATAACGCATGCGATTCAGCCCACGCACGCACGCGCACGCCCGTCCTTGGCCCCCCGCGACTCACCGGCGCCGACGACGACGACCTTGTGCTTGGCCGCGTTGACGGCGTGTGTGGTGGCGTATCTGACGGCGTTCATCGTTGGTTGCTGGCTGTTCCGCCCGGTGCTGCGTGTTCCGTTGCTCCCTCCGCCTTGAGTGGGTTTTCCCCTGGGAATTCCGAATTCGGCGGCCGGAGTCCGGCGGCCGGAATGACGCCATCGGTAGGGCTGGGGCCTATTTTACGTTAATTACGTGATTTACGGTTGACGATGGTAAAATACGGAAATTTAGTCACCTTTTCAGTACCGTTTTTGTTCAAGCGGGGTCCCGCGTTTCAGAGGTCTAGAGCGCGAGTGTTGGTGGCCCACCGCAGCTATGGCCAAGCTTGAACACGGGGAGGTAGGCTCGCCTGTCTGACTGGCTCAGTTGAGGAAAAAACAACGTACTTACTAGCTGGCCTTGTCGCCCTTATGTAGATGATGTTGAAATGCAACTTGTCTTGTTTCCCTTGCCGTCTCTCGCTTGTTCTCTGAATCCCACGTTTTTGCCCAAGTAAAAGTGGAAAAAACGGGTAATTACCGCCTATATTTACACCTACGGAAATATCAAACGTTCTTTACACTTTCCGCACATCCCTACATCCATCCCTACGTTCGTCGTTGGCGCTGCCTCGTGAATCGGCTGCTCGCGGTTTCGGACATTGCTGTGGCAGTGGCGGGGCGAGACGAACTGCATCTCCTTGGCTGGCTGGGTCCACTGACGGTTTGTCGCAGGTGGTGCCCTGCACGGTATCGCTTGCTCGTCCGCAAACGACAGATACGTATGTGGCGCACACGTTCAACTACGGTTCCTTCCTTCCTTGCCTGCCTGCCCTCCCCCGCCCCACCTCGCCTCCCCGAGGGATGGCGCTACCAACCGCGTTTCCTATACAGTCCCGCGGTGGCTCCACCGCCGATACCAGCGCCAGCGAGCGACTGCCATCACAGCCCATCGGCATGCGGCCACCTCGAACCAAGGCTCAGCCATCACAGCCGCTGCCCCTCGCAAATCTGACGGGGCACCCATGAATGACGTTGTGTGGTCGCTGCATGTCCACCATGAGCTGTTTGACGAATCGTCAAGGTTCTTCATCGACGTCGACGTCGACGTGAGATGGACGTAGCACAGTCGTAACGATCAACTGACAAGATACAGTGATAACCCGCTCGCCAGTCTTTCCCCCGCAACGAATCTCCATCCTCACAATCGTCCAGCCCAGCAGAGAGAGCTGACGAGGGATCGCTGCGCCTGGGGAGAGATCGGACGAAAACCGACCAGTCGCGCGGCACTGCCGTTCACTGCTCCTCCTTCCACTACAAGATCAACAGCCACATGGCCGTTTCAGACAAATACGAGGGACACGTGTAGAGGCATCAGAACCTGCTTTTGCGGTGATTACACAACGGCGGCGGGGAACGTTCGGTTTGGTTCAATCCACTAGTCGCGTTGAACAGCACCGGAAGCATCGGTCGATAGGAATCGTCAGTGACCAGTCGGCCTCATCGTGCTGATGGATCTGCAACGTCGTACCTTTTCTTCGGGAGCTACAGCAGTAACAAACGTCAACGTCATCAGTGCCAGTACCAGTACCAATACCAGTACCTAGTTCCACGCGACCGAGTGACGTTGCTCCCCATGGGGCCCTGCACGATCCATGACGGCTAGCAAGGCCCCCATCCACAACCCTACAAGCCAGGCAAACCTCCGCTGCGCTGCGACTCCTCTCCACGACGAACGACAACGACCTTTCCCCACTCTCACTCCAACGACGGACGCGGGGTGTCGTCTGCGGGTCTTTCCCCGCCCGCGCGCAGGAACCCGTCCAGGGCAGGCATCCAGCCTTTGCCTTGCGTCGCGTTTCCATACCGGCACGGCACACGCACAAACGAAATCAAAGGCCCTTTCCCACTCGCCCGAGGGTATGCAGTCGAAACCTCGAGTTGTTGAGGCAGCGTAGCAGGGATATCTACATCCCTTCCTTCTGCCGTTCCTCCGCTCGCCCGCTCGCCCGCACGAGGTAACGTTGATGACCCCTTGTGCATTTTCGTCTTCGGTATAGTCGCGCTCTTCGTCACCCCCGCACGATCCCACAACGGTCGTCTCGCTCGTGGGATATTCCTGGTCTTCCACTCACCGCGTGCGTCTGTTGCCTTGACTTACTCTATTAGCCTATCGCGGTGTGATGAACCGACAGCAACTGCGACGACTATACCCCGTTTCAAGCCACGACATTACCATCCAGCCAACCACAAGGCTCGTCTATCAACTGGCCAGCAGCCTCATTGTCCCTCTTTTCCTACTTACAGGCACAAACGCCGTCGTAATATCCCCACGGGCGCAAGCGGGGGTACATAATCCCTCAAAATCGCACTCCTACCACATCGCTCACCGCTTCCGCAATCACGGAAAGAAGGTATTGCCTGGCCCCGCCGACGCGACACCAGTCTCTCCCCTGCAAGCACACTTCTTTCGAGGACGGTCCCCCTCTTCTCTACCACCCTCCCCCGCACCTGGCTCTGCGCGGCCCGGGGGATTCATGTCGATGATATACAGCGCCTCTTACGTCCCCGACAGGATCCTTCAGAACGCAGTGGTCATGGGGTTTAACGAGTCTGATGGGTGTCAGCGGGGTACGCCGCACTGATGTATGACGATGGTCCATGCGGTTGTCGAGTAGTTCCCGGACGCAGCGGGCGCTTTCAAACCAAGGACAACATGTACTGGTCTGGCTTCTTGGCGTTTAGATGGGTACAGAAAGGTTGCTCCGCTGCAACGAAGGACACCGCATCGGCGAGTCCCTTTCATGTTCCACTTTCATTTCAATTCCTACCACTGACCTTCACCCCGTCCCTGGTTCGGGCCTGGCCCTTGTTGTATCGACAGGCTGATCCGGCCCTGCAGAAACACCGTCGAATGGCTCTCGCTCGTGCGACTGCCTCCCTCATCACTATGCATGCGTACATATCGACTTTCGAAGCATTGAAGGGATGTTTAGTATACTCAGTCTCCCTCTCTACTCGCTATCCTTTGCCCACCGAACCGTCCGCGCTTGATCCCCGTCGTTGGCCCGTAGACCTCATTTCACACTGCGCGTTCCCTGGTATGCCGATCTGGCTCACCGAATTCGCGTGTCACTCCTTTGGCGGGCAACCACGGCCAACGAGGCAACACCAAGTCCGCGATTCATGGGTGAGCACCCCCAACTGCCCGTCGAGTGACTACCTTTGCTGAACATGGCACGATCACCTTCCGTGCCCGCCTCAGGCCAAGCTGCACAATGGCTCGACTCGGTCGCCTTTGTCGATCGATACTCGAGGTTTGGCGCTGCTCTGAAATCCAATACGTTTGGTGTCGAGGTTTTGACACCGTTGGGGGAGCAATATGCGTTCAAACAGCATAATACATCCTGGAGGACGTTTGAACGTCAGTCGCACGAGTCGGTGGATCAGCCGCCATCTTCGACTCGGTCAAACCCTAGATTCCATTTGTAACTTTTTAGGCATACTTATACCCTTTACACATCACGAGTATACCCCTCTTGGTTCACACTGCGACCTTTTCCGGCCCTGCAGCGGTCACTTTCTTTACAACTTGGAGGAATACTGCACCACTCCCCGCCATCAGTCATGCCCCAAGAACGCGCAATCGTCACGTCTACTCACATCATAGAACCCCTGCCCGCTCTTCCTGCCCAACTTGCCCTCATCCACGAGCTTCTGCAACAACGCACTCTTCTCCACCAGCTCCTTGGGGATCTCTCCACGGTCCGCCTTTTCCCGCCATCCGTCAGTGATGAACGTGGTCGTGTCTTTGAACAACGATCATTAGCGGGGACGTCGGGCAAGGAAAATGGAAGCGGCTTACCAAGACCGACAAAGTCGAGCAGTTTGAACGGCTACGAGGTGATCATTAATGAGACACCATTACCCTCCATGCATGTCGGCTACTTACGCCCATAGCTGACAAACGACCCACCGATCAGCTCGTCGGTCACCTACGAAGGGTAAACAGTGACTCACGATACCCGGCGCCCAACTCCATCGCAGTGTCAATGTCCTGAGGGGAAGCGTCACCCCGCTCGGCCATCCTTACAGCCTCCACTACACCCAATCAATCAGCCAGCTATTTTCCACGCAGTCGACGCGAGACTTACACATATAAGGAATCAACAGCCGGTTGACGATAAACCTACGCTCCGCGAACTCAAATCAGCACCCACGACTCCCCGCGACGTACCGCCAAGCAAACACTCACCCAGGCGTATCCTTGCAGTTGACGGGGACCTTGCCCATCTGCTTGGTAACAGCGACGAGCGTGTCGAAGGTCTCCTGCGACGTGTTGGGGGCCTTGATGACTTCAACGAGTTTCATTGCTGTTCACCGGAAACGAGAGGTAAGGCGACCGAGTGATACAGGCTATGAAGTAGGGAACGCACCGGGGACAGCTGCATGGCATATATGCACGGAATCAGCAACGTTTCACCCGTACGGACGGCGCGCAACACTCACGATTGAAGAAATGCAACCCTCCGAACCTATTCACCCGCATCGTCAGCACCACCCTCCCGCCCAGGGCGCCGGGTCAACTCACCTCGCCTGCCGCTCAACACTACACGCCTCGGCGATATCCCGGATACTCAAACTCGACGTGTTACTCGCAAAGACGCACCTCGCGTTGGCTTTCCCATCCAGGAAACCAAAGAGGTCGCGTTTGATCTTGATGCTTTCGATGATTGCTTCGATGATGAGATCGGCGGAAGAGACTGCTTCGCCTCTATCGCACGTATCAACGGAGGGCGGGCGCACAATGGCGTCAGCGAAAACACACCCGCGCAAGCACGCAATGCCTCGCTCGTAACGGAAAGGAAAAATGGAAAAAGGACCTACGCATCAGTCGTCGTCTTGATGTTTTCCATCACCCCTCTCGTATACTTTTCCATCTCCTCCCCCTGGCCTGCCCCCTGCGCGCCCGAAAACTTCTTCTTCGCGACCCGGGTGAGCGATTTCTGGATGATCTGGAGGCCATTCCTGCGCGTCGTCGGCGGGGTGGGGAAACCGGTGCAACAACCCATCAAGGCAAGGGAAGGGAGGAAGGAGGCGAGGGAGGAGGGATAGTTAGAATCGCCGTTACATCCCGAGGTGGACTAGGAAGACTTACTGCAGTGCTTTCTGTGTACGCAGCAGGGAACGCCGTCGTCAGTTCCGTGGAAAAGGGACATCACCACGGTCAGAATCCTATACGCTCTAATCCCACAGCTACATCCCCACTAGCAGCTACACGATGCGAACCCTACGCGAACCCGCCGCGGAACCATCCTCCACCGTAGGAAATCGCGAAACAGCGGGTCTCCCGCGTCTCTCGTCACGACTCGCGCATCCACGTAATGGAGCAAACCATTGTCGACTCCCTGGCCTATCTTCTTGTCCAGTTGATGGAGTCTACTTCCGGAAGGCGGGCAGTCGATGGTCTCGGAAGGTTCTCCCACGAGTGATGCGCCGTCGCGTAGTGTATGAACGCACGGAGGTTCATTCGCCCTGCGAGCCACTGCACACACGGCCTCCCTTGCTCCTTCCAGCCCAACTCCTTCTCCCCCCGCCCGCCTCACGGATGAAACCACGACTCACCTCAGTAACGTCCGACAAGACGACCTTGAACCCGTTCTGCGCCGCCACTTGCGCGATTCCAGCCCCTGCGCAAAACGACGTGATCAGCTTCCCCCCCTGCAGCGCGCGGACCCCGGCAGCACAACCCACCCATCAACCCGGCGCCGAAGACTGTGAGATTCTTGACCATGTTTGCTTGTGTGTATGCTGCGGTGCTGGCTGGTGGATGATGGCGGGGAGTGGGGAGTGGGGTGGAACTCAAGAAAGCATACCGCAGCTTATGCTGACGCTCGGGCCGGGTATCGCGTTATCCGATCACGGCCGCCGGACACGCGACCGAGTACGGATCGGCCGCCGGCGCGCTCCAGAGGATGGGCAAAGGGCACCTGGGACGAGGCGGTGTAGGTCCTCCCTTCAGATCGAGAACCGCCAAAAGAAGCTCAAAGGCGCAATGAATGAGCCCAGGGCGTAAGAGCAGAGGAGCCACTGAAGGGGCAGTGCACCGTGGCAAAGGCATCCACTGAAGCACACAGCCCCCCAGTATACTATATATATCGAGCGATGAAGGGCCTGATCTGCGCTTTGCAGGCTGATCAACCAATCCTCCTACCCATCCCAATCTTCAGCCCTCATCCGCCTTTGACCTTGCGCTTGACCGCCCGCCCAACCACTGACCCAGTATAGACGAAATGCCAGCGAGCTTTACAGCATCTGACAACACCACGGTCGGGGGACCTGAGACCATGGTCACCTCCGCGGACCCAGAAGCAGGAAGTATGCACTCAGCCGAACAGAGCTACAACACCTCGCTCAACGCACTATCAGATCAGAACACCTCTCTCGCCCCCGATACCAGTCTGGAGGAATCAATCCCAGCCCCTCCTGCGAAGCTAGATTGTTGCATATGCGAGATCAATGAGCACAAGCTTACCATCATGAACCGTCCGGGTAGGGAGAGCGGTCTCTCTGAGACGCTTATCTTGCAGATTGTTTTGGAGGGCGGCGTCTTTTCTCCTTCAGGAATAGCGCCTTTCGCGGAACACCTTTTGGAAGACCACAACAGCAAGAGCAGCAAGGACAAAGAAAAGGACAAGTACGAGACTACAGAGGAGTTTGGAAAAGCGTGGCTGGAAAAGGTGTCGGAGCACGTAGGAAGAACCTGTACCCAGTGGCCTGTGGTGATGACGACCGACCAATTGGACACTCTTATTGGTGCATGCCGAATGCAGGGCTTGGAAAGTGCCTGGAACCTATGCTCCTGGGTGAACATAGAGCCCCAACATTTGAAACCTCTTACTGGTGCGGTCGAATTTTGAACGCAAGTGGAAGGCGCCTCGGAAGAAGGCGGCTTGGAGGAAAGCGCCTGGGAGATGGTATAATAGCCCTAGTTCTGTATAATATCTGGTTGTAGTGATCCGCATATATACTAGTGTAGATGGTGACCTATGACATAGGTTGAAACGTCTAACCAGCTGCATGTCCAACTATTACCAACAAAGAACGCGAACCCACCTACCTGTCTTCTGAGCGCACCTCGACTTGGGTAATCGTCTTCAATTTAGATTATCTAAGCGGAGTAGCGACCCACAATCAATGTTTTGGCAGTCCACGCGTGCGTGCTTGCGTCACCATTATCCCTTGGGATAAATCGCGCTCGAAATCCCTTTAGATGAATGATTGTCTTGATCTCTTGCGAATTAAGACATCTTGTTGATCCCTGGAGCTCCAATTTGACCGGATTCTGCTTGGAAGTGTCTCGACATGCATAGCCGCATCGCCACTACCAAATGAGTTCACATAGCAGCCGTTCCTTACTCTTGTGACAGCCTTCAGTGACAGCCTTCATGATTGATAATTCACTCTTTGATTGACCCTGAATAACGTAGCTACCTTGAGTGCAACACTTTTTCACGATTAGCTACCCTTCGTCTTTCACTTTCGGCAATAACAAGCATTGTCTTGACAATGAACGTTTGATGACGTGTGCTAAATTCATCATAGAACAGCAGTGCGATATACCGTGCTTACACAACATAGACCACTGCCATGCGCTGGCTTATTCCCGATTTAGAATGTTGACTATTATATCCACTGTGCGCGAATCTCAATCAGAAACTGACCTCGAGTGTAATAGCCTCGGTATTTTCTTTACATTGTACTATCTAGTCCGGCCTCACCTTGTTGTAAACAGTATCTGATCCGCCCCACTGTGTAGTCAGCCGGTATTATCCGTTAGTAACTAGTTAGCTGTGAACTTGTACCTATACAATTGTCTTAGGTAATAAGTGACCTACGGCTGAATTCTGGCTTATTTAGCGGCTTTTGTCACTTTTACCTAAAAATAGTAACAAGTGACATAGGTGCCTCCACTTTTTGTCACTTTTCATCTTTATATCTATTAGACCTATTTTTAGCCCAAAGTGACATAGACTAAGGACGCCCTTAGGACGCCCTTGAAGAAAGGTTTGCCACCAGCCAAAGGCAACGTCTATATAAGAGAGCCAGACGTAGTTGTAATATTCGCCACCATGACCTATTAAATCACGCTTGACCTACCTAAATCCTCTTGTCCAGCGCCTTGATTGTAACTAACATAAGACTGAGCAATATAGTGAGACTCGCTTTACTTAGCGGTCTTTCTTATTACATTCAGTTGTTAGTAGTATACCTTATACGATACACTTGTTCGTGAAGCATAATACTATTTGAGTGACCCGCTTAAGATCTCATACTGTATTCGTTGATATCATATATAGCATTATATACTATCTATTGATACAACGATATAAGCCATCTGTTAAGTGCCAGAGCTACTACGCTGCAGAGGACTTCAACTGGATCTACGATCCA
>JABRPJ010000183.1:0-13725 GCA_013461525.1 Naganishia randhawae
CCTCACCTTCCCATCCTCTGGAAGACGGTCGAGGCAACGGTACACAAAGATCATTATCAAGACTTGTTCTCATGGAAATTCACCTGCTTTCGCTGATACGGCTCGACGTCATGCTTAATATTGAAGGAAGAATACAGCTATAAAAATCCTCATCCGCATTGAGTCGCTAACCCCCCTTTCTGCCGCGCATGGACCCGTTTCGCTCTACTTCACATCCTAATATGTCTAGGCATTGGCGCCGTTTTCACGATTACGGCTGTCGGGAACGGCACTATCGAGGAGAACCTTCATGCCTCCCTCATGTTTGGAAGGTAGCAGCCAACTGTTTTGCCACCGCCCTCAGAATGACGTGGATTGCAGCCGCTATAAACAACTTTCCAAAAAATCCGATAGCATCCGCAACCACTTCGTCCGGTTTCTCCCTTTCCAGCTTGAAGATGGTTCGCGTCTAGGTCAGGGAAATGGTCAGGGCTATATCATCCACCATCACGCCTGACATAATGCCTTCCGCAAGCCGTCCGCGATCCCCGTTACCGGCCTCGGCCTCCAAGAAGCCGCGACTCGACAGCAAACCCGCGCCGACTCTTCCTGCAGGTCCAGCCATCAGTCTTCCCGCCGACTCTGACGTTTCCGAGTTGGCCCAAAAGTATCAGTTATCAGCGCCGTACAAGCATATTTCAGTCCCCAGCTTGTTTGATGATGAGGTCCTTCAAGGGGTCGTTACCGAAAGCCGGACATACGGTACGCGGCATGAAGAGGGAAGCTTGCCTGGATGGGGATGGGAGCACAAGGAGACTGATATCTACAAGGTGAGTATCCCCTCAATCGGACAATCCGTACGAATAGAAAAGCTGAAGTGTTGTTTTCTCGGCAATCAGATTCAGCAAACACCCGATTTGACTTCCCTCGACCCTCAACATCTGCCAGAAGAAACCCTCGCGAAGCTCCCCTATTTGTCCAAGCTCAAAGAAAGCATATACAGCGAGTACGCACGCGTTCACGACGTAGTGTTAGGTACCAGCTAGGTTCCACAACTGACTGGACATCCTTGGCAACAGAGAGTTCCGTAAATTTATCCGCAAAGTGACCGGATGCGGTCCCCTCAGTGGGAAAAAGGTGGATGGATCCGTGGGTCTATACAGCCAAGGGTATGTGCCATATCTGCATCCATCTGCAGGATAATCATCTGAAATTCATCCATACCTAGATCGCACCTCTTGCTCCACGATGACTCAATCTCAACACGAGTCGTCTCCTATATTCTCTACCTCCCCAACAGCCCAACCGAGCTTGCCGCCAAATCCTCAGAAACACCGCTTGTGCCATCAACCGATGGTTCCTTCCTTAAGGGCTGGGAGCCATCATGGGGTGGAGCGCTTGAGCTCTACCCCATCGAGGCCGAAAGCGCAAACAAGGAAGTTGGTCCTCCCGCTACGAAGCGAAGTACCAAGGTGGACGTCAAATGGGGTAACTTGGTGTTCTTCGAGGTTCAGCCGGGAAGGAGTTATCATTCCGTAGAAGAAGTCGTTGTGGGAGATGGAAGACAACGATTGGGCGTTAGTGGATGGTAAATAGTCGCCGAGGGTTGGACAGAGTTGAGTGATCAGTCAAGCTAATCCTGACTCTGCTGATCAGGTTCCATCGACCGATTGAAGGCGAAGAAGGGTATGAGAAGCAAGACGAAGCCGAATTGAAAGCCAACTTTAGTTCGTTGGCTCAAATCGTCAGTACCACGGTTGCGTTTGCTAGCTGGTGTTATGCTAAACCGTCATCCTACAGACGGCCACTCCAGCCCATCCCATGACATCTTATCCCGAGGATGTTCCTCCTCCTACCGGCCTCACTTCTGCAAACCTGAAGCATCTTTCCAAGTACCTTGCACCCGCCTACCTCAACGCCGCCACTCTGGAACGTCTCGCCGGTCAATTCGTTGAAGGTAGCGAAGTCGTCATGCACAACTTCCTCAAGCCCGAAATCGTGGCGCTGATCAAGCAGGAAACTCAAGCGCTAGATTCAACAGAGTATGCTCCGTATGCGCTCGAGAATGAAAAGTATTCCCTTATCCCTGCACAGGATCTGGGTGAAAGCGATGCCTGGCAACTGCAGGGCCCGTCATCCAAACATCGATACCTATCACTGCAGACAAACGCGGATGCCGCAGCGTCAAAGACACCAACATTGCATGCCGTGCTTACCGATTTGTACCCGAGTGAAGCGTTCCGTGCGTGGCTGAGTGTCGTCTCGTCGCTCGTCGTTCTGGCATATCGTGTGGAAGCTCGAAGGTTCAGAAAGGGGCTCGACTATACGCTTGCTGCGGGAGAGGAAAAGGAAGGCGAGCCTCGGTTAGATGCAGTTCTGGGGTTGACGTGGTGGCGACAAGGGAAGGAGACCGAAGAGGAGGACGATGAAAAGGATGTGGGTGGCTGGGAGGTAAGTTCACGAACCATAACCGACTCTCTGCCATACGCTGATCAATCTTTCATCTGTTCAGTGTTACATTGCGCCTCCGGAAGCCGGCTCTGATCCCGCCGTTTACCAATCCAGTAAAACGGCGAAAATGGCAGAAGCCGTAGAGAACGGCGATATCCCACCAACCGAGGCCGTCGCGCAGGCCGACTCTGAAGCTACCGCCACTATGGAGGACGCCCCCAAGGACACCGGCAAGCCGACTATCAGTATGGGCGGCGTCGAGCTAGAGTTTGACGAATCTCAGCTATCCGATGGGGACTTTGACACGGATGACGAAGAAGATGATGGCCCGCTGTTGTCCTTGCATCCCAACTTCAACTGTCTGTTGCTAGTGCTCCGTGATCCGGGAGTGATGAAGTTTATCAAGTACTTGAGTAATGCCGCTGCAGGCTCGAGGTATGACGTTTCGGCGGAGTACGAGGTTGGGCAGCTGGAAGAGGAGGAGGAGGACGAGGGCGAGGAGGCAAAGGCATAACGCGCCAGACACACGCGGGAATGCAGGAGGTGTTCAAGGAATCGGGTTGTATACGCCTTGTCATACCACTTGTAAATAGACGTATCTCTTTTTTTCGTTACTCCGCATTCGACGAAATTATGCCGCTATCATGAGCTTGTACAACAGTTCCCCCAAACCGACGTGATGTAAACACCCATCATGAGTGCCCACAAGTGTCTCTACATCGCTCACCACACTCCGCTCCAGTCCGACTTGGCACAGATAATTCAACCATAGCTTCCCCTGCACAGGGGTGAGAAGTTCATCCTCGGTCGCGTGCGCTACGACGATCCGAGCATGTTGCGCCACATCCATGACGGCGGGAACAAGTTGCCTTACTTTGCCTTCACCTTCGTACAGCACACATGCCTCTGCCCATCTGGATTTATCTTTGCCGAACGCGGCTTCCACGAAGAAACTGTACGTCGGGTACTCATCGATGAGGGCGTCCAGGTCATAGATCCCATCGAGGAAAGCGGCGGCACGCGTTTTTCTCAGAACCTTGAGTAAGCGGTCCCGGTGCGTAGAGAGGTCATGAGATGATATGGCGGTGTTTGAGAGTGGTGTTGGAAGGCAGAGGAATACGTGGGAAAGGATATGTGCGCCGCAGGAGTGTCCGATGAGGTATACGTTTCGGATCATCGACCACGACAAGGACGTTGTCGATGACGATGATGATGTGCTCGGACGCTGCGTTTTCCAGTCTGTCACTACCCATTCAAAGAAGCGCGCAATGTCCAGTATGTGGCTTGGGTGAAGAGTAGTTGCTCGTTCTGGATGATCAGGGTGGTACGAGAGTCGGTAGTTTGGCACCATGATAATCGGTGCAGCCACGCTCGTTTGGTTGTGCTTCTGCAGAACTTGGGCGAGGAGCGAGGGAATATCGGCATGGTCTGATTTATCGCCGCTGTATCATCCATAGAGAGACGGCGATCATGAAAGGGCAGACGGAAAGGACAGGACGGGACAAGACATGTCATTTCATTCATAGGTACGTGGGACTACAATGTACACGGCGGGAAAGGAAAAGTACGTACGTCCTCCATGCGCCTCCGTGGATGAACACCTTGGATCACAGTCCCGACATTGTGGTCCTCGGTCAGCGGCCGTCGCTCATCGCGAGGTTCAATCAGAGCTCGACACAAACTTACCAGCAGATCCCGCGGCTGTTCCGTGTCTGGGTAGTAGACGTCCACACTGCAAGCGTGGGCGTCCTCCGCCGAGGGGTCGTAGGTGATGGTTTCCGGGGAAGCGTACATAGTGGTGTGGTCGCCGGAGGGAGTGTGCATGCAGGCAGGACTGATGGTTATAATGCTCAGATACTCGGAAACCCCAGACGATGGTTATACGAATGCTCAGATACTCGGAAACCCGGACACCCGCGCCTTGTGTCCGCGCCCGCGCTTAGTCAAAAGCGCACTTTTTGGCGTGCATTGTTAGCAAGGTTACAGGTTCATGTCCGTCGGTTTCCTGTTTCCCAGCAGTCCGCCTCAACGCTACATCCCCAGTCATCATGTCGTCCATGGCAGCAACCCTCGCGGGCCTTCAACCTGCCCAGAACGCCGCCAGCGCTGCCGCCGCCCAGCAGCAGCAGCAACAGCAGCAAGCCGCCGCTCGACGGGCAGGCGCACAAGGATCGGGACATATCCCGGCGCGGTACGAGGAGGCCTTGGACGTTGAGGGAGAGTTGCCGATCAATGATGTCGAGTTGAATGGCACGGTGAGTCTGGGTTGCGCGTCGGGGGCGTGATGTGAGCCGGCCTTGGGCCGTGGAGCGGCGATCTCGACGGAACTAGCACATGTACTTTCCGGAACCTCGTTTCTGATCACTCTCTCTCCTTCCACGTTACAGGCCCTCCTCAAAATCCTTAAACACTCGACAGATCCGTCGCCAATCGCTGCGTCGCACGCTGCAGCGCAACACCACCGAAACGACCGGGAAAGCACATTCTCCCCCACGGACGCCATGGGTCTCTTGCTCGGTCTCGATCTTTCCGGTACGGCCGAAGTCGCCGACTGTTTTGCGCTGCCTACTGGATTAGGAACAAGTGGTGTTTCTGCGTTGTTGGATGGGGACAAGAGCGAAAGTGAGTGCTGGTTTGTAGCTGTGAGAGAAACGGCTTAGCTAACGATTCCCTCAACGTAAAGCTTCCTACGCACCTACTGTCCTTCGACATCTTCGAGAAGTGTCCATTCTTGACAACCCCATCGGCGTCTACCTAACGACCCACACCCCGACGCTCTTTTCCACCCTGACGGATCCTTCGTTTAACCCTTCGCAAAGCTCCCAGGCGGGCGGCAAAGATGTCGGCGGTGTAGGAGGCATGCTCGGCGGATCCGGATGGTTGATTAGAAACGTGGTGGAAGCGATGGCGGGTGTGGAAAAGTTGGCAGGAGCCAGGGGTACTGGCGTGACAAGTACCGGCAAGCAGGGAGCAGGCGGAAGGGCTGTGCTGATCGTTCATGGTGAGTCTCCTTGACAATCTATTTCATCCCATCGACTACGGGATTGCTCGAAGAAATCGTTGACTGATGGCGCTCTTCCACTTAGATGCATCTCGAGGCGCTTCAGGCGATGTTCAGATCAAGGCTTACAAGTTTTCCGAAGGTTTTGCCGCTGCTCTCCGTAAACAGCGATTCGACACAGCCAGGTGCGCAACTCTTCTTCTCATTTCCCCCTATTCTAGCATTAAATCCACGTCTTGCGTCTCTGCTGCATAGCCTAATCGAGCACCGTCTCACACCCACAACGATGCTCACCCCTCTGCCGCTCCGAACGAAATCTCCAGCTCTGCTCAACGCGCTCTTCTCCACCTTGTCGATGCCAGCTGAACCGTCATCATCAAGTGCATCTTCCATCGCCACATTGACCACCTCCTCTGCGCTCGGCGGACCTTCCGTCCTTCTCCCCTTCCAGACCTCTTCTTCCACAACACTCCCCACGACCCTCTCCAACACCCTTGCCTCCCTCGCCAACCTGTCACAGGAACAAAACGCGCTCGCCTACCAGATGCGGCAAGTTGCGCGAGAAAAGTCTCGATACGAGCAAGCGGCGCAGGCAAGGCAAGATGAAAACGACGTGAGGAAGAAGCAAGGGTTGACGCCGCTTCCGGATGTTCCCGAGCCCCTTGCCAAGCGGATCCAGGATCCCAGCAGGTTGGATTTGTTGATGTGTCTGGGTGCAGTGGATAACGCTGCCAAGGGTCTTGCGGCCGAGGCTGGCAAGGGCTTGGTCAAGAGCTTTGCGAGCGCTTAGGAACAGTGGGGCTTGTCAGAGTGAAACCAGGACCTTGATGTATTATTGCATGGTATTCATGTTCTATGCGCCATCATCTCTACATGTGCACTCCGGTCACGTACGTTCTGTCCAATCATAGCTGATAACCATCTTTTACACGCAACACAATGCATATCAATTCATTGACAGGAATCCAATGCCACGCCCACCTCCTACAGCAACCTGCGCTTCTTCTACCGGTTGTTTATGCCATCCTCATCTAGAAGAGGAAGACCTGATCATCGAGCTTGCTAATAGTGTTCGGCTTGGGGTAACCGAGACCTTCCAAATGACCCTTCATGGCGTTCATCATTGGTGGAGGACCACACATCAACACCTTGCCCTTGGCGCCGACACCACCGTGAGGCATGTGGCTCTCAATCATGTCCCGAGTTATGAAGCCTTGGCCGCCGGTCCATCCCGCCGGAGCATTGTTTAGAACGTACTGAATGAAGAAGGCCGCGCCAGTGATGAGCGCAAGGTCCTGGTAGATGACGAGAGAGAACGTATGCTTACATAGACTTGGAACCGACCGTTCGAGCTGGCCTGTAGATCGTCCAACTCCTTGCGCAGAACTGACGAAAGCCAGGGTCAGTACAAGCGAATGGGAGATGACCGTTATGCCAGAGTAAAAATAGATAAAACTCACGAATATCATCCTCGTTGACATTTGCGTAAATTAACCTCAATTGCGTTGTGTCCTTGTCATCCGCCAAACTGGCCTTGATGATTTGGTACATGGGGGTGATACCGGTCCCACCGGCAATCATCAAAAAGTGATCTGCCAAGTCTCGGTCGTACACGAATTTTCCCTTGGGGCCCTTGACCTTTACATCCTGGCCGACTGTGAGCAAGCTGAGGTATCGTGAGATGTTTCCCTGTTCATAGGCTTTGACGAGCAAGTGGAATCGACCTGGGTCTTCCCCGTCCAGCGTGGTAGGCGTGTAGCTCCTGACAATGTTTTTTCCCTCAATCTCGGCACTAACGGAGATGTGTTGTCCGATAGGCAGGCCCAGGACAGGCTCAGGGTGTACGCCCTTGACGTGGCCCGTCGGTCGGGGGATCTCGAACTTGTAGAGGTTGGTATTGTGAGAAAGGGCGGTCTTGTCTACCAGCTTCATTTGATGCCAGTCCGTAATAGTGGGAAGCATGGCATGAGGTTCGGTTGTGCTGAGAGTGACCTCGGGAGTCTCGAGGACTTTTTTGGGTTGCGAAGCCGAGGCGGTCGCTAGGGAGGCGAGGGCATGGTTGGATTGGGCCTACATCGCTATGAGACTATGGTCGTGGCTTACCAAGATAAAGTGCCAATGCAACACCGACGGCAACCGAAGCCACTGCGATCTGGAGGTACATCTCTCCCTCGGGAGTGTTGAGGTACTTGAGGTCGACGAGACCGGTCTGCACGACGATCTGCTTGATAGAGTCCATTGTGGGGCTATGCGGGGGCGGGGGTTGCGGGCGGGAGTGGCGAATGCTGTCTTGGTGGTGTGGTAAAATACTTGGACGAATCTTGCTTCCCCATGCTCGGCCCCCTTTGCTCCGGCCGCGAGCTTGCGCGGGCCAAGACCGCTCGGGCGCACATTTCCGCGGCGGCTGCCCCAAGACGCGCTCGAATTGCCACGGCATTTGTACTCTCGGCGAGGCAATACAGTGCTGGATACAGCGAGGCTGATCTCTAGCATGGCCATCTATACACGCATCTATTGCGACCTCACCCACATCTCGTATCTATATTTGACCCCCTTTTCTTCATTGATACCTTCGGGCACGTCCCATCCCACCCAGTCCACTAATTCCCGATGCTCCGACTGCTTCCATGTCTTCTCTTCCTTCCCACCTTGTAGCGAAGCTGTATGCTGCGCAAAATCAGGCAAAAAGACATCACACTCGTCAAATGCCGGCTCCAGGACCCGCGTCAGCAGAATTCGATCCACGAGCGGTCGTTCCGTGTTAGTGTCTTCCAAACATTGCGCATAGATCTGCGATCCGCCGATGAGAAATACCCTGCTTGAACGGCTGCTGTCTTCCCCCTTGCTGTATGATGGTGGCCGATTATAGCGTTCCGGCAGAGAAGCTAGAGCCTGCGCGACGGAGGAGTGTTTGGAGGTTGACGATTCTGATATTGACGATGATCTCCAGAAAAGCAAACGGTCAGACCTAGACACATATGACTATGCTGCGTGCGTCCTGAACATACAATTCAAAGCCATCTGGATTCCGCGAAACGACCAGATTCCGTCGATTTTTTAATGGCCTGAATTTATCAGGGATCCCATCCCATGTTTTTCGACCCATCACCACCGCGTTCTGATTCTCGGGGGCCAAGCTTTCCCCAGTGGTCACTATTATGATGCGAGGAGAGAGGAAGAAATACACATATTAGCCCTCGGGCAAGAAAACGAGGCTGACATCAGAAACCGGTTACAAGCTCACCTCGGGCAAAATACTTCATCTCTCCTGGAAGGCGCCAAGGAAGGCCACCATTGATTCCAATTCCATTCTTCATCGTAGCCGCGACCACGATCGTCATGGGCCGATATGACGACGAAGGCATTTCCATCGGTGTGGTGTCCATGAATGAGGAATGAAGACGTGAAAAGCGTGCCGTTTCGCTAGAATCGACCCGATTTCGTCGTGTTTTTCTTGCGTGAACCAGTTGATGAGAAGATTGCAGGGCGGACACGGCCTCTGCGGGATCCCGATAGCTGGCAGGTGTGTTACTTGGTGTTACCCACAAGCAGGAACGGGAGCTGGGACAGGATGTCGTCGGCGGTCTACTCCGCTCGGCCCCCGCAAAGGTCGCCAACTCGAACGTTTTTGCTTCCGTGAGACGATTTTTTTGGTCAAGGCGACCTTGGAGTGTTATCGCGTTGCTAAACAAACATCAAGGGTCTTAAACCAGCGCCAATTAGGTCCAGAACCACTTCGTACAAGCACATACGTTCTCTCAGCCCGTCACTTGGCTAGATTTTCAGTTGTTTCTGCCGGAATCGCATTGCACGACCTCCCCTCGACAGAATGTCAAGATCTCACCGAGCAAAGGCTTTGCAATCCCTCATTGACGCTGGACCGTCGACGACAGCAGGTGAACTTGTTCCGCCTGCGTCGTTGGTTACCAATGAGAAGAAGTCATCGAAAAAAACCGGGTCGGCGAAAAAACTGATTGTCGGCGCGAAATCAACATCCAAAGGCAAATCTAAGAGCAAGGATGATGAAGCGGCGGAACGTGAAGCTCTAGGGGAAGACGACGCAGAGGGAGGTGATGTACCTGCCGCTGGTGGAGACGAGATGATGACAGATGCTTCAGGATGGGAAACAACAGCACCGGGTGGGGAATCAGGCGCCATGCAGGAAGACGATGACGATGCCGACATGCTACTGGACGACTCGCAAGCTGCCGCACGACGCATCATCCAATCTGACACTTCAAAGCCTACACCAGTGCTTGCTGCCGCACCCGATAACGCTTCCGGCTCCGGATTTGCACCGATATCGCAAACAGCTCAAAACAAGGCACTGTTGCGGCCGGAATCCCGGAAAATTACTATTCCGCCGCATAGGATGACACCTCTCAAGCGGGAGTGGGTCAATGTGTATGGTCCATTAGTCGAGGTGATGGGTTTGATGGTGAGAATGAATGTCAAGAAGAGGCAGGTGGAGCTAAAGGTCAGTCATCGTACAGTTTTGGAGTATCAGCATGGAGGTTACCCTCAAGAGTCGCGGTTGGAACTGATTGTCAGTGTTGCTGCCCCTTAATAGACGTCAAAGCACACTCCGGACCAGGGAGCCATTCAGAAAGGGGCGGATTTCATAAAAGCATTTTCGTTGGGTTTCGATGTCAAGGTGAGTGCTCTATGCGTTCGTTCGTACCCTCCAAGCCAAGCGCTGACATCTTGAGGACACGCTAGGATGCGCTTGCCATTCTTCGTCTGGAGGATCTTTACCTTGATTCCTTCGAGATCAAGGACGTCAAGACATTACATGGCGACCATCTTTCTCGAGCTATCGGCCGAATCGCAGGTCAGGATGGAAAGACCAAGTTTACGATTGAGAACGCCAGTCGTACACGTATTGTCTTGGCCGACACGTAAGTCGCTTTTTATAAGGCGGGTGTTTCAGACGTATTTTATGGCATAACTGACAAGGACATTTTGCTGTGTTTCAGGCATATTCATATTCTTGGGTCCGTGCAGAACATCAAGATTGCACGAGACGCAATCGTCTCCCTCATTCTGGGTTCTCCTCCAGGTACGTTTTGCCGTCGGAAACAAGGCCCGGACGCCCGTTGCTCATTTGGGTCCTTTCTCGATACAGGAAAAGTATATGCGCACTTGAGGAGTGTGGGAGCCCGGTTGAAGCAGAGGTTCTAGATGTTTATGGCGATACCTCTAATTGCTTCTGGGGACTAGGGTTCCGTGTAGTCTACTGATAGAACCGGATTGTACCATGTAGTGTATATGTTTGCCACTTTATATCACCTGCTTTTGTTCCGGTAGATCGTTCGAGCAGAACTGTGCATCAAGCATCGCGAACGGTGGCGATTGTGAGACATCCAAAGGACCGTCAAGCTACGAATAATATAATTCTGCAGCTGATGCGACAAGCCAAGAGGATCCCCTTCAGGTCGTCACTTCTACGACTATCGACTGTTGACAGTAACGAACATCGTTCATCCAGCCAAGTCTAGCAACATCCAAGACACCTCACAACCGCATTCTGCAGCATGTCCGACGATATGGATCAAGGTGATGAGGTGAGCCGGCCTCCTTTCCTTGGCTGTGATCAGATCAGACACTTTGCTCAACCCTTATCATTCGTCAACGATAGGAGCTGTTTGTGTCGTTCGAGGTGCGTGTGTGGAAGCAAAGACCTGGGTTAGGAAGTATCTTTAAGAATGTGATGGTTGGTACCACCCTTTAGTCAGTGGATGAGTTGCAACAACACGTAAGTCATTCGACAAGCGGGATAGGAGGTCGACTTTTCCTGAGTTGATACTTGATTGCCCGCCTTGTTTTCATTCCCCGGGACTTCCCTCGACTGTCTGCGGATATATCAACGGCTTTCGGCTATCTCTCATTCGATATTTGCTGTGAATTTCCATCGTTTATCTGAATATGGTAATACTTACAGGGGATCAACGTCCAGGATATCACGAAGCTCAAGGCCGCCGGAATTTGCACTATTCTCGGAGTGGCGCAAAGTACTCGAAAGAATCTGCTGAAGATCAAGGTACCTCGCTCGGCCTGTTCATGTTAAGTATCTCTGTCCAACATAAATGCTGATCTGGAGCTTGGCTTTTCGAACCAGGGCTTGTCTGAGGTGAGTTGTGCTGCGGGGCGAGTGAGCTCTCTGCTAATGGCAGATTCGGCCTCTTCATTCCTCGTATAGGCAAAGGTCGAGAAGCTGAAGGTGAGCAGAGACTCTTGCTTATCGCTGGATGCTTCAAGAACCTCACTTCATCTCCCCCTCCAGGAAATATGCACTCGAATACTGGTCAGTCTTGGGTAAGCCCTTACGTTAGATTCTTACATACTCATATCGCTTTGGTGTCTGCTCGTCATAGCCTCCTACATTCGCCACTGCTGCTGAAATATCCATTAAGCGAGAGGTGCGTCAGGGTGATCGTATCTTATATGAGAACGCTAGAATTCAACACAGTCGACCTCTCTTGGCAGAATATTTGCTTCATTACCACTGGATCTAAGGCTGTCGATGCGGTAAGTATCGATCACCCACACTCGTCAGAATGAGAAACAGCTCATGGACTGCATTTGAGTTCCTGACCCATCCTTTCACTTGTGGCTGTGTATAGATGTTAGGCGGTAGGCTTTGTTTAATTGAGGCCAGAGTAGCTACAGCCAGGGTACTCCTTTCTGACGAGTTCTCTTGTTACTAGGTGGTATCCAAACTCAAAGCTTGACCGAAGTTTACGGGGAATTTCGAACTGGAAAGGTACGTCTGAACCGAACCGTTCTCTTTAGTTTCCAACTAATCCACGATTCTTTTGCTAATTGACAACGCAGACTCAACTCTGTCACACCCTCTGTGTCACAACCCAGCTTCCTATGGATATGGGCGGCGCCAGTGGCAAAGTCGTGTACATCGATACAGAGGGAACGTTTCGACCAGATCGAGTCAAGGCGATTGCTGATAGGTTCGGTGTAGATGGGAAGACTGTTGCAGAGTAAGCGAGCCTTGAAAGTCCGGTTGAGATACCGAAGAACAACTGATCGACGTGTTATCGAAGGAATGTTGTGTGTGGGCGAGCTTGGAGTTCGTGAGCATAGATCTTAACTACGTTGTTGGGAACCGAACTAGGATCTGAAAAGCGCATACTCCGATTCGACAGAGAAATGCAGTGCGAAATGTTGACAGAACTCGCTCAACGGCAAGTATTGCTGACGCGGAGTGAACGCAGTTACCGGGCTATAGTACTGTTTTCCTTGAGGTAGATTCGTGGATGATCGATCCTACAAGTTGCTGATAGTCGACAGCGTGATGAATCTGTTCCGATCAGACTATAGCGGACGAGGCGAACTAAGTGAAAGACAGTAACTACTCTCAAATCGTGTCAACCTCTGGGTTCGGTTTGCTGAGGAACTCCCGGTACTGTCTTTTTTCTTTCCAGACAGAAACTCAATCAGTTCCTATCCCGCCTGGCCAAAGTAGCAGAAGAGTTCGTGAGTTTGGGATTCGTGTGCTGTAGCGTGTTCCCACCCAACCCACAGCATGTGTGAAATCACGTCTCGGTCAAATCATTGCGTAGAACATTGCTGTTCTAATGACCAACCAGGTGAGTGGCTTCATAACACTTCAAAGTCGCGAAGGAGGAAGCTCACCCTTCAGGTTGCTTGCCATCGAGTGCATAGGTGCAAGCGGATCCAGGAGCTGCTGCGATGTTTGCTGCAGCATCCTCGGCCAAACCTGTGGGGTAAGCAAGAGTTTGGACTCCTAGCGAGTGACGGATATTCTCCACACTGACATGTCATACTCTTTCTTGACCGGTATAGCGGGCACGTCCTTGCTCATGCGTGAGTTACCGTCTTGAACTAACAGGCTCCCAGAAATTCAAAAGCGTTATCTGGCGGTAGTTCTGCGACTCGACTGCAGCTTCGAAAGGGACGAGGGGAGGAACGTATCGCCAAACTGGTTCGTATCGTGTTCAGGTCGCCCGTTCTGCGCAAACACCAAGCCGAGAGTATCGAGCACTGATCCGATTCCTTCCTCCCAGGTCGACTCCCCGGAATGTCCCGAAGGGGAAGCGACTTATGCACTGCATGCTGGGTAAGCAACAGGGATGTAAAGCGATGAGAACGAGCTTGATAATGATCTCTGTGTACCGTTGCCTCGTCCCGTTTTCCAGAGGATGGGAAGGTGAGCCTGCTTAGATCACCTGCAGAAGGTAGCGCTAACAATCCTGGCTGGGCCGACTTTTGGGTCACCCAACGACAGATGTCTAGTCCAACAGCTAGTCCAACGGGTA
>JABRPJ010000184.1:0-13688 GCA_013461525.1 Naganishia randhawae
CCCCCCCCCCCCCCCCCAGACTGAACATCGTTAATGGTAGAAACTATACTAGATAGTTAATCATGATTTCCTGATGAGGGAGTACTGGAGGTAGCTGCATAGTTAGTGGCTTTCGACGACCCAGCTCCATCGCTTCGACCCATACTAGGCGGCGGTTCACCCCCTCTCGCGCTTGAGATGGAGGTCTTGCCTTGACTTTCGGAAAGTGGCTCAAGAGAAGCGTCTGGTTTTTCGGAAGGTGCAGTTCCCCCGAATGAAGGAGCAACAGAAGGTGCAAGGCTGTCCCTGCAGGAGGAAGAGTCGCTCTTGGGATCCTCAAGGTATTCCTCTCCGACTTCTCCCGGATTTACCCTATCTGTTTGCCGTCTCTTTCCACTTAGAGAATGCCTGTTTGGTTGCGCCATTTCTTGCTCTGTATCAGAATCTTCCCTCGTACGTCTATGGGAAGATACGAAAGTTCATTTTAGAAATACATCTGCCCCCTTTTGACTGGACTGATTACTGACTTTTCCCGCGAAATTGGCCATGTATAGCGGCCGTTAGACTTGGGTATGATCAGGCCGTAAAATCTGTCGAATCTTTCTCGAGCGGTCTGGCTGATTGGCTCGCATTTTCAGGGCCGTCCTCGGAAAGCTCATCATGTGAGTTGTCATCCTGGGATTTCCCTTGAACGGCTTCGTCGACGGGTCTCGTCTCGATTGCCGTTCGCCCTCCTGCCCGTATCTGTCGATCGGGACTTGTCATCAGGTCAGGATGTGTGTGCGTATGGAAAACTGTATATGCTTTGACCAAGAAGGAAAACTTGACTGTGTATGTAACGCTTGCTGAGACAGTACAGAACCAATAAAGGCATGTGTGCTGAGAATTGCGCAATGCGCTTTGCCTCCATCTCAATGTTGCTATTATATCCCTTCAAAATGTAACTACTTTCTGCATCTTGCCCTAGCTGCAGAGCGCAGCATGGTTAGAAGAAATACAGTTTTTTCTCCTTTGTTAAGGAGAACCGGGATTTTAGCTATGGCCAGCCAGAGCTGGTTTCGATATTCAACCGCCAGCGGAATGCCGTCCTGTCATTAGGCCTTGCGACTGCAAGGAAAGTGAAAGACGTGTATGTCACCTAAATGACATTTTTGCCTCGCTGATCTTTAGGGGTCTTTACATCGTTGCGTGAGGAGTTGCATCCACACCATCATTAGCTAACCTTGGTGGATCGCATGTAAAGGCGATGAAAGGAAGTACCTCTGCGGCGTGGTACGGTCGGTGGATCTATGAAAATGCACGATCATCCGGCACCAGCAAGCTGGCCCGAGAATGATGCGTCAAGGGACTCAAGAGAGTTGGCTGAGACCGGGTTCAAATACAATCTTTGTGGTTTAAAAGTCCTCTGACACTCCGAATCGGGCGATATTATAGAGCCAAAGTCTTCTGCCTGGCCGAAGATCAGTCGGAAGGGGAATGCCCTGTAATACAGGATTCAGAGAAGCTCCTATGTAGTGTTCAGCAGCGCGCATCTCACCACACCCTTACGGAAGAGTCAAATCTCATTCTGAGTGTGCCCTGCTGCTTGTGGGACGACCTGCCTCCAAGCATGAGCTGCAGGAAAACTAGAATGAAGAGTCTACCACCACGAACAGCGATATCTCCAATTGCTTACTAAGCCAGGCTCCACCTGCATCCAAGATCCAAAGTGCCAGTAAAGTGTCAAGTGAGACCGCAGCGTACAAAGGCCCAAGGGGGAGCCGCAGTGGAGATCACAGAAAGTCTTGCCAAATTACCCCAACCAACTGGACACAGGAGCACATGAGCAACTCTCGAAAACGATCTCGTGCTCATCCGCACCGCGACGGCACCCGACCTCTACCAGAAATACATGATTCTCCGCTCGACGCCTGTGTTCAAGGATATGAAGCGACATTGACATATGACCAAGAAGCGTTTGCAAAGTCGCTTCGAATCCCGGAGAATCGTGGGGGGCAGCTTATGCAGTGGATCGGAAGCGCAGAGGGGGTGACGGATCTTGATGGCCTTCCCAGGGAGAGCGAAGCAGGGAGCAAGCAGGAAGTTTGGATTGACAGGTGCGGGCTTTTTTATTATGATTATCATGTCTCTTGTATAGCACGTCCTGCGTCTTCTGCCGAGTTTGAGCTATATCATACAGTATTTTGCACCAAGTGAAGGATGCGTCGTAAGCTAATCGTGCTTCAAGGTGTTGGGCCTGACGGTCGTCCCGATCGTCGCTGTGTCATTTCCTTCATGTCTTGCGGGGTACGACGATGCTGATCTCTTTGAAACCATAGATACGATGCTCTCCATCTCTTGCCTTGCTTGCCGACTCGATCAACCCGCGCACTGTCTCCGGCCAGTTCAACAGGCTGGTCGGACGTACCCTCGGATGCGGAAGATACCTTTTTCCTATCGGGGGATGAGGGGCAGGAATACGAAAGGGAGAAGAAACGACGGAGGATCGAAGCGGGGCGTGAACAACGGGTTGCAGCTATGAAAGCTCGTATGGCGGCAGAAATGGACGACGGGAATGTGGATATCAAGCCGACCGATGATGAGTGGGGCGATAGCGATGAAGAGGTACGTCTTGTGCTTTGCGTTCTCAAGCATCTGTAGATTGACTAGATCTTGCCCTTGCCCTTGAAGCCGCCGACAGCTGTCAAAACGTTGATGCGGCATACGTACAAGTCGCTGGCAGCGTCCCCGAACCCACAAGTACTGGAACTCCGAATCCTGACCCACCATGCGGGCGACGCTCGGTTCTCATTCTTGAAAGGACGATACAAGGCAGCATGGCAAGCTATCAAGAGCGGGAAGGAGCTACTACAGGCAGGAGCAGAGGGAGTAGCTTCATCGGTAGTGAAGGTTGAGGCTGCCAAAGGCGGACTTGGGGGATTGATGGGTGATTATGGAGACAGCGATTCCGAGGCCGACGGTGCCGAGGAGGAGGAAGCTGGCTTTGTACCGCCGTTGCCAGAAGCACCTCCTTCACCAGAGACAGAAGACCTGCAGTTGACAGACGAACGGCCGAGTATACTGCTGGAAGAAGATGACTCGCCATCAGCAGTTCCGCCATTACCCACAGAACCATACCCCGAGGTGCCGGTTGACACGTCGCAGGATGAGGAGGATAAGGCTCGAGTCATGCGTCGGGAGAAAGCGCGGGCGTGGATGGCTGCGAGAAAGCAAGCAACGGCCGAGACCGTGGAAGGGGGAGTGTAGGGTGGTCCTTTGCGCGGCGCTCTGCGTATTTAGACTGGCCTGTACTCAGCCTTGTTAATTTTGGGAAAGTGGGAGGATATTTAGTATGTGTTTATGGGTGTCGATCGCCTCGAGGGATTGCTGTATCCGGACAAGATGGTATTGCAATCGCAAAGCGGCTTGTTGTCACACAGGTGGTGTTTACCGCACACTCCTGTCCGCCTAGACAGCCACAACCCAGACTAGGGGTCCCGAGTCCGAACCAGCGTGGGAAGCAGAATGGAGTTCGAGCGCGGGGCCCCGCGTGGAGTTGGGACACGAGGCCGGTATGACGAGGCTCGAGGGAATTGGTCGATCCAGCCAGCAGAGCACCGCTTGCGAAGAGGAATTGGTATCACTGCTATTGCATTGGTTATCACTCGCACACCGGTAACAGATCGTTAGACTCGTGACAATCCACTTGCATCGCACACGCCGGGATGCAAGGAAACCAGTACACCGGATATGGCTCGGGCTACGGAGCCATGGGCGGTGGAATGAACCCGCAGCAGACCGGGTTCATGCAAAGTCAACAGACGGGGTATCCTGGAATGCAAGGGGGAATGGGTATGAATGGCATGGGAGGTGGCAGCGGGATGGGCATGCGATCTCAACCGACGGGAATGCCGTCCTCGATGCGAATGCAATCTCAGCCCACGGGGATGCCCTCCATGAGCGGCATAGGTATGTCTAGCATGAACACCGGAATAGGGTACGGATCCTCCACCCCCGGAGGAATGCAGCCGATGATGACGGGGATGCCTCAGCGACAACAACCGCAGCAAACCGGAATGTCGAATCTGAGTGGAGGGTATTCAGGTGCCGGAATGGGGATGAGCTCAAATCCGACAGGTGCAAACGGTCCCGGAAACACGAGTTCAAACTATTCATTCTTGAATGCTCCTCCTACGCCGTCTGCTCTTGGTGGTGGACCGGGCTCAAGGCTGACACCCCAAATGACGGGTTATCCAAGTGCAGGGGGGATGGGAGCTTTGACGGCTCAGGCTACGGGTATGCCTCACGATCCACGGCTACAAATGATGGCTGCATCGTTCATGCCTTCCAATATCAACCAGGTATGTCTTTTCTAGAATCTCGGACCTGAGCGCTACATTCGGTTAAGGTAATCTCTTGCATGTGCCCGTCAGCCCTTGAACGCCTCGGGAAATATGCAATTCGCGCATCCTCTGTCGCAGCCTCTACAACAATCTTTCCAATCGCTGCTTTCTAACCCCTCGGTTGCTACGCCCAAAGTCCCTTGGACGCTCAGCAGACAGGAGAAAAAGGACTATGACCAGATTTTCCGAGCTTGGACTGGTGGAGAAGGGGGAGGATTTATCGAGGGCGATATGGCGCGAGAGGTGTTTGGCCAGTCCGGTTTGGGTAGAGAAGATTTGATGAAGATTTGGTAAGCGCAATGACCTGGGAGGATGACCAGTAAGAGGTTACTGACGGCTGAGGGCGTGCGTTATCCATCGCTCAGGAATTTGGCGGATATCAATAACCGTGGAAAGCTCAATTTGCCTGAATTTCATGTGGCAATGGGGCTGATTTATCGAGGTGAATACCATGCACATTCTTTCTACCTCTGAACGGAAAACTGACTAGTTCGCTACAGCCCTGAACGGCAACCAGATTCCTGATTCATTACCGGCAGAATTGATTCCGCCTTCGATGCGAGATATCGACTCCACTGTCGACTTTGTCAAGGATCTCTTGCGAAACGATAATTCTTCTCGGAACACGCCGGACATCAATCTACCAGGCTCTTATGCAAAACAGGCCAATGATCGAGATGCAACTAATTATAAGCACGATGATACTCGGAGCGCTGGATACAAGTCCTCGGCTCGCCATCTCGACCGTCGGCAAGTGCGATACGAGGGTGAAGATCCCTCCTCCGAATTGTCTAGTCTCAAGCGTGACTTGGAAAATTCGTCGGCTGTCTTGGACCGAAGTGCCGACGAGTTTGCGAAACGTACGGAAGAGGACGAACAGCTTGAACAGGAGCTGGATGATCTCAAGTACCGTGTTCGACGAGTCAAGGATGACATCGAGTATGTCTCGAGAGGTAAACGTACACCCGAAAGAGACGAAGAGAGGAGAAAACTCGAGCGCGAGTTGATGTACCTCATGCATGAACGTTTACCTGAAGTCGAGAAGAAGATCGAAGAGCGCGAGGAGAGGAAGAGGCAGGAAGTTCGGGAAGGCATCCGAGCAAGGGATAAGCGCAATGAATCGTATGGACGATACGATCGATACGAAAGTGGGAGGCGGTCGAGCTTTGATCGGGACCGAGAGCGATATAGGGATGACGACCGGCGATACGACAGTCGTGATCGGGAACGAGACGGGCGCGATAGTAGGGATAGAAGTCGAGATCGATACGAATCGTACTCTTCTCGAAGACCTCTTTCTCCACCTAGGGAGAGGACTCCACCTCCAGTTCCGGCTGAACAACCAAAGTCTGCCATCACGGCTCCTCCGCCTGCACCCCCTGCGCCGACAAGCACCAAAACCTCGGCTCCTTCGACCAAGAACATGTCCCCGGAAGAACGTGCTGCCTTCATTCGTGCTCAAGCGCAGGAAAGGTTGCAAGCGAGAATGCGAGCGTTGGGCATGGCCGTGCCCGAAAGCGAATCATCTGCCCCGGCAGTTGACAAGTCTGTTGAAGAAAGACTGGAACGTGAAAAGAAAGAAGCGGAAGAAAAGGTGAAGCAGGCCGAAAAGGAACAGGAAGAACGCACTGCGGCACGTCAAGCTAGGTTACAGCAAGCTTCTGGCGCCAGCACTCCAGCAGAACCTGTCAAACCTGCCGCGCCAACTGCACCCATCAAATCTGCCATGAAAAAGGCTCCTGCACCACCTCCTCCCAAATCGCGAACAGCATCGTCTCCTGCCGTGCCCTCTCCAAAACCAGCAGCGTCTCCTGTCCCTCCTCCACCTGCCGTCGCTCCTAAACAGTCTCAGGAAGATGAAGAGTTGCGCGCACAAGAGGAAGCCCATAAGAAGGCTATGGAGGAACGCCGAGCGAGAATTCAACGAATGCGAGAGGAGGAGGAGGAAGCTCAGCGTGCCGAAGAGGAAATGCTCAAGCGAAGGCAACAACAAGCAGCTGCGCGCCAAATCGAATCCCCGGCACCCGTAGCAGCACCTGTTACGCTTGCCGAACCTGAACCCGTACCTCGAGCGCCGTCCCCCGTCAAGTCGATGCCGTCATCTAATGCCTCTACCAATCCCTTCCATCGACTCCAAAACAATTCTTCAGCCTCCCCTGGTGCTCCTCAACCTCAGAAAATCACAGGATTCAATCCATTCTTCAGGCCGCCACCCCAATCTGCGCCGTCTCCGAAGGCCGAGGAATCCGCTGCGACGCAGCTGGAAGACGAAGGTGCGGCTCCCCCACCACCACCACCACCGCCACCGCCGCCCGTAGCCTCGAGTCCGGTGGCCACACCTGCTCCTGCAGTCAAGGCGCCGACCCGAGCTCCTCCTGCGGACGAAGAGTGGGACGTTATTAATGAGAAGGACAACGACTCGGGCGATAGCAGCGACGACGACGATTACGCTGGTTCAAGGAGTATGCGTGACAACTTGGCTCGAGCCCTCTTCGGTGGCGGTGGCTCAAAGCCCGCTTCCAAACCCGCCTCGCCGGCTCCCACTGTCAACAAGGCGAGTCTAGCGAAGCTGGGAGGCGGGGATCCTAGTAATGTCGGTGCACTGTTCTCTGCCATTCAAGGCGGTGCTCGATTAAAACCCACGGTCACCAACGACCGCAGCGGTGCACCCGTATCGGGTCGCGTGATTGGTGATGTAGCCCCTCCTGCCCACATCTCCGAGACTCCTCGTGAACACGTGGCCACTCAGACGCCTTCTTTATCGGCTACGCAAGACACGACCGACGACACGGCTCCTGAACGATCCGCGAACCGCCAGTCAGTTGATTGGTATGCGGGCCTTGCTGCTGATGCCGATCGATCTGTAGCGGAGCAAAGTGGAATGCCTTCCGTTACGGAAGCCGAAGAACCGCATGAGATTCCTAAATCATCGGTTACTGCTCCTGCGGAGGAGCATGCAGAGGAGGATCCTACTGGCGAATTTGATATGCAAACGAGTAAGTTGGGCATGTCGCCATGCTGTCGAAGACGCTTCAATGCTGATAGAACAATGAATCTAGCCATGAGAGTCCGATCTCTTTATCCCTATGATGGACAACGGGATGTCGACCTCAGTAAGTGTGAATCCTGGTCACAAGTCGTATTTCTGCTTACTTGAGCTATCTATCAGGTTTCAAGGAGAACATGATTCTCATGGCTCATCCTGCCAAGGACCCCCAGAGCCCTTGGTGGTATGGTATGCTTTTGCAGGGAGGAAAATCGGGGTGGTTCCCAAACAGTTATGTTCAGGAAATCAAGGGTTAGTCTAACCTTTTGTTTGAGAGGGATCTCTCGAAACTTAACCTCATTCCATTGCAGTTCAACAAGCGAAGGCGCTTTTCCCATACGCAGGAAACTCCGACGAAGAGTTGCCCTTCTCTGAGGGGGACATTCTGAACATTGTTGATTCCAGTGAAGAGGACTGGTGGAAGGCCGAGAAAAACGGCGTTATCTTCATCGTGCCCGCGGCCTACCTTGAACTGAGTTAGTACCCCTTTCCTCCAGCTGCGCCGTTATATGGTGTGTCAAACTCCTGTTGTTCACCGGCCTTTCTTTGTCACTCGTTCACACAGGCTGAAACATGTTATTTTCTCTTGTCTCCTATGAAAATGAAATCTTGTATACGCATATGCCATAAACCTTGCCTTGCATACCTGTCGATCGGTCAGAGGGAGCCGATTCAAATGCTTCAAAGATGGTTGCCACTCCTGAGCCGTCCGATTTGCCAGCAAACATTGATGTCGACCCAGGCCACGCAAAGGTGGTTGGGTCCGAAAAAGCTGATAATCAGGACGATGATCATAGCGATGCTGCCAGTGATACGTCGGAAGACAGTATTTTGTCCTTTGACGATGACACAGAAACACAAGAAGATGAAGGCATCGCTCAGCACGATAAAGAGCGGAGTTGGAAAGAACAGGAACGAATGCGGATTATGGAAAGCGCTGGGCTCCATTTCAAGCAGGAGCCAGCAAGAGCACCTCCTACTCGAGCAAAGCGACGACCGCCTCCTGCTACCCCTGTTTCAAAAAGGTTCAGCACAATTTCGGGGCAATCAGACATGACGAATCATCCTGTTCCGCCCAAGAGGCCCAATCACGACCGTACTACATCTCGCAATTCCGTGACATCGTTGGGACCCGACGCTTACGACAGATACGAAGCATACTTGGAGAAAGCGAAAAACATTCCTATGAACAGACCCCGCTCGCAAAGTGATGTGCGGCCCCCATCTATGACAGCGATTGACAAAGTGACCCCGATGCAGATCGGCTCTCCGTCTTCTTCTACTTTCGCGTTGGGTTCGTTCTCGAGAGAGAGCAAATTAGCAGGTTTCATGAACAAGCTATCCACTCCAGCTACACCAGAGCGAAAAGCAACCGCGTCCATTAGCGGTCCTATCAGTATTGTACGGCTGGACGAAAGCCAGGAAGATGTTCAGTCTCACCAACTGGGTCCGACGTGGTCAAGCTTAGTCGACAGCGAACTACTGGCAAATCTCGATGAGAAAGAGAGGAAACGACAAGAGGTAAGCCCTGTCCAACTGCACGTGAAATGAGCTTTCCCTTGCGAGCGCATTTCCCTTAGGCAATGTTCGAATTTATCACGACAGAAGGCGCATACGTGCGAGACCTGCAATTAGTCGTCGAGGTATTTTACGGCCTTACTTTCCCCAGACAGAGCCAAGCTGATTGACATCCCTGCTCAGTTCTACTACGCACCAATGTTGTCCATGTTGGAAGAAACCGTTACAAGTGGGATTTTCTCCAATTTAGAAGATGTAAGCATGCCAGGCACGCTTCTTTTTTGATATTGCTTGCCTTGACACTTTCCTCATATAAACCAGATTCTACTCTTCAATACTGTAAGTGGTCGTCAGACTTTAGTAGGCTGCGTGGATCGGAACTGACTCCTGTGTACAGGGTCTACTGAGCTCGCTGGAGGATAGACAGCGATCCTGTAGACTTTACATCGACCGCATTGGTGATATCCTTTCCACCCAACTTCCTAATGTCTACATTTACAAGGCAAGTCTTTCAATGTCAAGGTTATTACGGAATGCTAATAGCTAGCCATCAGGAGTATTGCATGAATCAAAGCCAAGCAATATCTCGATTACAAACACTAAGAGAACAGGATAGCAACGTTGCTGCGCATTTGCAGGTAAGCGCGACTAGCCATGCATGCTGTCGACACATAGATTCGAACCCTTACCTCGCTAGACTGTTCGCAATGAGAATGTTTCCGTCAGAAACCTCGATCTCTCGAGCTTCCTGCTTGAGCCAAGTGAGTTGAATCATCATGCTCTTGGGAAACGTATGAAGCTAAAGGCTTTCCCATAGTGCAACGTCTCACCCGTTACCCTCTTCTAATACGCCAAGTAGGTATTCAGATGCAAAATTTGACTCGAAGCGAAGCCGAAACTGATTCGTAAGGAGATCTCTCTTAGATTATGAAGTATGGAGATGAAGCCGACGAACTGGTACAGCTCGATACAGCGCTCATGAGCACAGAGAGGGTTCTGGAGGAAGTAAATGAATCTGTTCGCGAGGCCGAAAATCTCGAAAGGTTGCGGGTATTGTCAGAAGATCTCTGGATTGGTGGAGAAGGGTAAGACTATCCCTCTCAGCAGGTTATACAAGTGAATTTACCCTAGAACTCATTCTTTTACGCATACTAGCCGCCTTGATCTCACCCAAAACACCGCATACCTAGGCCCAAGACGGCTTTTGAAAGAAGGTCCAGTCTCCAAGGCTAAGAGTGGTCGAAAACTGCAGCTGGTACTGTGCAACGATATCATCGTGCTCCTAGAATCTCGTAGCTTATATCGCATGGTGAGTCGTACACGTCCCAGTATGTTCCGCACTGCCTGACCTTCTGCAAATAGCCTATACCTTTGCATGAGGCTCAAGTCAAGGAAGGATCCTCCAGAGATGGCACAGCATTCACGATCACTCAGGACTATAAACGACATGGCGATGCAATCACGCTGAAGTAAGTGACACCAAGAAATCATTCTCTGCTCGGCACGATCGTATTCTAACACAATACTACGTAGAGCGTCATCTACGAAAGAAGCTCAAACGTGGATTCAGCTTGTCAACCAGGCGAAGGGGTCTGCCATCCGCGCTAGGGAAGTGTGGGCAAGGGAGAATCGGCGCCGAAGCGGAATAGGTTACTGAAGTCGGTCGTTATATAGATTGCTTGCCCATAGACCATACTCTTTTGTAGGTTGAGCCTCTTGCTTGTATAGGACAATTGCTCAGACAAAGCCTCGACATATAAATGCGTTATTCTGTCTTTACCATGCTAACATCAACCCTGTTCACTCGAGCTAGATCACTGTTTACAACATTGACTACATGTTCCGGCTGCGACATACCGGGCTCCTCGACAAGCTGTTGTATACCGTCTTGATCCACAGGGGGATTTCTCTTGATCAGAGGTTTCCTGTCCACCTCCGCTCCGCTTTGTGGGGAAGGATCGGTCTCAATTTCGATTTCCACCCTGTTTGTCATATGAAATGGCAATGCCGACTCAATGTCCTGGTTGATTTCGCGCAAGGGTTTTTCATCCTCCTCAAATTTTACCGCGCTAGTGCCTTGTACCTCGCCCGAGTTGGGGAACCCAAATTCGACGATCTTTCTACCTTTGCCATTGACATTTGCCACGCGCGAAGGGCAAATCTTTTCGACGCCGAGCAAACAGACATCGCATCTCGGTCCTACAGGGAGACAGACGACTTGACCAAACCCAACCAGGACGTGGTTGATTGGTTTGAAAAGATGAGGCGGCAGCCATGACTCTAAATTGAGCCTGAAGAATTGTTTATTTTTAAGCTGGAACCGTCGCCAGTAAGAGATCAATGTCGATTACTGACCTGGTTTGCTCCGGTTCCGTGGTCTTCGGTTTATGCCAGCCGAGACGACTATCGAAGGAGCTCATTGTTAGGGAGAAGAGTATGTGTCGCGGTTCTTAGCTCACTTGGTGATTCGATGCACATGCACATCCACGCCGATGCCTAAATGTCTGCCATCAGCTCCGATTGCGTATATCAGGTCAGATGAACTTGAGCTTACCAGCGTTGCTGAAAATTAATAGCACAAGTCAGCAGACATCCTTCTCGTCCATCAACTCGTGAACCTACATATTCCAAGCGCATTGCAGGGCCAAGAAAGCCATCTTCGGTCCCACCCCCTTTAATTTCACCAGCCCGTTCAACGTCCGCGGAATATCCCCCGGCTCTTCCTGGATACCCTCTATGTCTGCGTTTCTGACTTCTCCGTCATCCAATCCACCTTCGACTATGCGTCGTGCTGCGTCCTGAATGTATTCCGTTTTTCGACGCCAGAAGCCGACCTTGTTGATACATGCCTCAACGATCTCTGGAGGAGCAGAAGCCAACGATTGCGCCGTGAGGCCTCCGGGCAGTGCGCTATGCAGGTTGGTTACAGCTTGGCTGGTTACGGGATCCTTGGTCTGTGAAGACAGCATGAGGGAGATAAGGATATGGAACCTGACCGTCTGTGTATGTGTCCCGTTAGCAGGTGTCTTTGAGTGCATACCTGAAACCTCAATGCGCGTACCTTCGGATCGTTGGACCTTTCTCGATTCGGTGTTTCACAGCCCCTGGAAAGCGATATGTAAATAAGCTTCAACTAGAATCGTAATTTCAACGAAAACGAAAGGCTGCATACATGGTATCTACTGGCGCCACTATCCTTTCCCTCATCTTTTCTATCAACTCATACTGCCTTCGCCATTTCGGTGGTTCCGCATGTGCTTTCTCGAGCTTTAGCTTGATTGGCGTACTAGGTCGTGCCTTCGCCTTGGATTCAGGTTTTCGCTTCAAGGTTTGTACTTGCTTTAGAGGCGTTTCTATTTCTTCTTTTACTACCCTCAGGGGCGTTGCGTCGACAGCTGGGCTTCTCGGTGCAGCTGTGCCATGACGGCGCAAAGTCCTTCTCGGCGGTGTGGCAATAGATTCGAGTTTGACATTTACCGATTCGTTAACGAACGGATGATCCACTAAATTCGATGAGGAGACAGATGATAAAGATGATGACCTAGACCTGGCGTGCTTGGAATTGTCTTCCACACCGCTTTCGATCTCAATCTTCCGCCTCTTTCGCGAGGATGCGTTGAGTATTCTCGTTGGCAAATTTGACCCTACACCCGCAGCCGGACTTTCCTGCAAGAAGATGCTACTCGTCGGCTGAGGGTCGGTCCTAGCCTGCGCACTGACCGAGCTATGTCCTGTGGCCTCGGTAGCAAGGGTGTCCTGCAGCGCCAACGAGTACAATGTGACTGTGGGGTTTGCTCGAGATCTGGTGGTCCTTAGCGTTGGCGCCATTCTCGGTGAACTGACATTGGACATTTCTGATTGCAATGGGGGTGCTGTGGATCCCGCTTGCCTTGGGCTACGACGGCGGAGAAGATGACTGTACGAATGCCATGCAACAACGACTGTGGGGTTCGCGATCGCGACCGATCTGAGACATTGAGCGTCTGGTTATTTACGGCATTATGACAGTCGTGTGAGCTTCAGTATCACCGTCTTCTGTCAACGTAGGCTTGATACCGGCGCTGCTTCTAGCAACACTTTATCCGGGGACAAGTGAAGGCCTACCACCTGATTGGATAAATGAACTCGCCCGACGGTTTGCAGGGTGAACTTGGAGGCATGTTACATGTTTGCGGTCACAACTGCAAGCAAACTCGCCTGCTTGCCACATCTTTCGCTGAACGGGTACGAACCAAGGAGCAGCCAGCCCAAAACAGAACAGCGATATAGCCGAGTCCAAAAGGTTGAATACTGTGCCCGGTTCTGATATAGATCAAAGAGTGCTGGTTTCCGAAGATCACCAAAAGAAATGTCTTCTGGGCTCAAAAAGAAAGTTCAACCCGATGCGGGGCTCGAACCCGCGACCGTACGATGCCTATCTTCCAAAGAAGCTAAGAGTCGTACGCTCTACCGACTGAGCTAACCAGGCTACACGATGTTTAGCTGCTCTTTTTGAAAATATAATTTGAGCGGGCCATCCATCTTTTCATACAATTATTCAAACTGATCACAGCAGGGATAATGCAGTCTCAAATGTTGCCCCCGCAAATAGAGGCGACGCGTGCAACTGTCAGCAAAGGCGCTTATGACCTTGTCTGACCTGCTACGTGCGTAAACGGTATCATGTTGTTCCCTCCAGTACGAATGATCCTTCCGCTGATAGGTGTAGTGTTGTGAGCTTACCCAGTCTTGGGACTGCTTTGAGTCTTGTATTACTTAATCAA
>JABRPJ010000185.1:0-13275 GCA_013461525.1 Naganishia randhawae
CCTTCAACCGCGTGCCCCTCCCTCCTCCTCCTCCCCCTCCTCCTCCCCCTCCCTACCGCCATGGCGCCGCCGTACAACCCCCACCACCAGCCAGAGCCCATGGCCGCCTACCGCGCCCGCAAGGACGCCGCGCGGCAGAGCGTGCTGAGCAAGTATTCCATCGTCGGGTTCATCTCTTCCGGTGCGTCATCCGGCGAGTTCAGGCGCACGGCCGACTGACTGACCCTCCCCCGCGTGGGGCATGCAGGCACGTATGGAAAGGTCTACAAAGCGCTCCCGCTCTCCCCTACCCCGCCAGCAACGCCCCACGACCTCCCCCTCCCCTCCGTGGTCGCCATCAAGAAATTCAAGCCGGACAAGGAAGGCGACGTCATCACCTACACGGGGCTCTCCCAAAGTGCCATTCGGGAGATCAGCCTCAACCGGGAACTGAGCAGGGGGTTCGTCGTCCATGCTACACACAAGAGACATGCCCCGGCGAAAAGGACGAACGCCGGAGGGTGGCGCCAGGCGGAGCGGGAGATCGCGAGGCAGTTGGATGAATATCCGTCTGATTCGGATGACGCCGAGGAGCCCCTGCGACAGCGGCGACGGTGTCTGCCTGGGGATCTCGCCAATGACCCCAAACCGCCCGAAGAACAGGACGAGAGCGACCTGCCGGAGCCGTGTGAGAATTTTGCGAGGCTCGTGGAAGTCATCCTGGAGGAAAAGTCGGTGTACATGGTCTTTGAATATGCGGAACACGATCTTCTAGTGAGCCCCCCCCTCCTCACGCGTCAGCCGCCCGTATGCTAAACGCCCGGCTCTCGTCTCAGCAAATCATCCACCACCACCACCAAACACTGCGGCTCAACATCCCGATCCCGACGTTCAAATCGCTCCTCTCGCAGCTGCTCATCGGGACCGCGCACCTGCACGCACACTCCATCATCCACCGGGACCTGAAACCGGCCAACATCCTCGTCAACTCGCGTGGCGTCGTCAAGATTGGCGATCTCGGTTTGGCCCGGGTGAGCAAGGCCCCCTTGCAGCCGTTGTGGAACGGGGACAAGGTCGTGGTCACGATCTGGTACCGGAGCCCAGAGTTGTTGTTAGGCGCACGGCATTACACAGCGGCCATAGGCGAGTTGTTCCTGCTTTCTTACCATGGCCAGGGGTAGAGTGATAACACTAGCCTTTTGGCCCCTGCATGCGGCAGATCTATGGGCAATCGGGTGCATCTTTGCCGAACTGCTGTCCCTCCGGCCTATTTTCAAAGGGGAAGAAGCAAAAATGGATCCTTCCGCTATCCACGCGCAAGCAGCTCATCAAGTACGTGAGCCCACCCTTCCCCGCATGTTCGTACTGTTTCGCCTGATCGTTTGTGCCTCTCTCGACGCACAGAAACAACAAGCGCAGGCATTCGCACAGTCGAACGCCGCGGCGGCAGCGGCGGCGGCGGCGGCCATGGCGAATGTCTCCCAGGTCGGGATACTGGGCGTTAAAGGAATCCCATACCAAGGAGACCAAATGGCCAAGATTGTCGAAGTGCTGGGTACGCCGGAACGTGAGTACCCTTTGCTCTCTCGCGGCTCTACGTCCGTGTCCTTGCCAAACCACTCGTTGGCACTAACAAACGAACAAACAAACGCCTGTGCATGCTCGGTGGACGGTCACGGTAGTTGAACGGTGGCCGGACATCATCCATATGCCCGACTATCCGCAATTCGCACAACAAAGTCGGCAAGTCGTTTTCCCCTCCGCTTCCGCTGTATCGACTCGTCCTAGGACTGATAACCCCTTCCCCCGTTCCAAAGCCGCAAACCCCAGCTAGCGACGTGGTACGGCTCCCGCTCCCGTTCCGAGGAAGGGTACAAACTCCTCACTCAGCTGTTTGAATATGATCCCATGAAACGGATCACGGCAAAACAGGCGATCGCCCATCCGTACTTTACTTCCGAGCATCCCAAGCCTATGCGCAAGTAAGTCGACCGTTTCCTCCCACACCCCCCCCCCCCGCGTTGCTTCATTTCAACCCCCATGCACGTAGTACTGTACTAATACCGCATGACTCGGGTCGGGCAAAAGCGCGTTTGCGAAATCACAGTACACCTACCCGCCACGCCGAGTGACGCAGGAAATCGACGGAGATCCCAAGATGAAGGCGCAGAACAATGCTATACCGCGGCCAACAACGACTAGTGCCGCTCATCAACAGTTGCCAAAGGTGAACCTTGTGAGACCGCTATCCAATGTGGGCGTTTTGGGTGGCTCAGCGACGACGACGACGGCCGCGAACGCTGGTGTCGCTGGGAACCAAAGTTCCGCTGCTGGATTACCCATGCGAAAAAAAATGAGGCTTGGTCCTTGATTCACATACTCGCTCTGCAGCAACGACCATCTACGTTTTCCCGCCATGCCATGCCCTGCCTGCCAACACTGATGGATATGCATCTGGATCATATCGCCCCGGGTCTATCTTGCGCTGCCAGCGTCAACAACAACATTTTTAGATTCGGCAGCGTATGCCGCATATCCTCGAGCTTGATTCCGGCATCCACCATGAGCTGCAATGCGACGACCACGACGAAGCGCGATCAGGTCAACGGGACCGACAACGGTCTCACAACTCAAGGTGACGCGACTTACCATTTCAATGTTCTTGTTCAGCAAGAATACGCCGTAGTCGTACCGGTATTTCTCTACGCCTTTTGCGTATAGAGGAAAGCTTGGTGATTGCGTGGATGAATCAGCAGCTTGCTACGAGTGGACCAGCAATCACGAGGTTATCCTCACCTTCGGGGACCCTGAATGATGGAGATATTGTCCTTGACTAGGCTTTTACTACCGGCGCAGGTCAACGGGTATGTAAGGGGCCGTTCCAGGATATGGCTGATCTGGTTCACGGCAAGGGCGACGAAGCCAAGAGCCGTCGATATGGTATCCTCGTCTACTTTGATACCTCGGGGTAACGCAGAAGAAGGTAGCGAGAGCGGCGGTGCAGCTTCCGAGGCTTGCTGAGGAATCGGTAGCGGTACTTGCAAAATACTATATAGCAATGTGGGCGCGTCTACGGGTGATATCTCGAATATGTCGTTGACCTGTGCGATCAATCGAGCCCGGCGGCGGTAGATGGGAAGCTGGATAGACTTGATAGCCGAGCTAGGGTTTCAAACGGGACCGAGCATGAGATGCGTTCGCGAGGATCCGTGCGATCCACAGACTTACACGAGCTGATCAAGATTGCGTCCGAGATCCATCCGTTGGCTTTCTAGTCCTTGGTATTGTTCTTTGCCCTTGCCCACGGCGGCTCGGCGAGCTTGGAGAGCGTGTTTCCGGGATAGAATCCGCGCGGCATGATCTTTGTTGCCCATTCGAATCTTGACCAGAGAGTGTTGGATTTGGCTGAATTTGTTCGTCTGCTCGCTGCAAGCTCGCGCCTATAGGGATAAGCATATTGAGATTTAATGCCCTGCCTGACGGCCAAAAGAAACGATGAATGCGACTTACCTCGGTGATCACTTGCGCTGAAGCGTGTACTTTATCATTCAAATCCTTTTCCATACGTCTCACGTCTCGCTCGGTATCCCGGATCACGCTGTACAGATTCATCATGCTACGTGCCGGACGTGTCAGGAAAACTTGCGAGCGCAAGGAGAGGCAAGACGATGCGACTTACTGATGCAATTCCCCTAAGCCTACCGATTTTCGCATTCTTGTTTCCCGCAGGCTACGCTCCATGATGGTATCAACGGTGGCATGGGCCGCTTGACCCGGCCCGCCGTCGATCCTCGGATGCGTCTCCGAGGTTTCCGCTACCCGTGAATCCACATGTGTCGGCAATTCAAAGTAGAATAGCCTATCTCCGAAACCAGCAAATGTGAAGATCAGAGTATTCTCTGGCAGTGTAGTGGTATGCTGAAAGTTCAAGAGGTCAGCCACCTTGATTGCAGGAATGAAAGGCAACGAACAAGGGCGCTCTACACACCGTCTCATCCACTTCGTGGAGCCGTCTAAGATCAACTATCCCTCCAACACCTTTAAGCTTGTGCCAACTCATCGTGCTCCCGCCGCCGCTTGTTTGCCCGGAATCGAAGTCGTACAGTTTCTGTGGATGTGCCTGCAGATTCCCCGTCGCCGATCCATTCGCGCTCGGCGACATCGTTGCGGCAGGCATCTCGAATTCCACCCATACATCAACTACGACGGTATGTGAAGCTGCTTTCCGAACGGATAGCCAGTTGGCATAGTCGGAACGCGGGGAAAGACCGGAGAATGTCGGGTGGGTGGAACGGATGTGGATGGGTGAAATGTAGAATGGCATTAGGGCATTTGCAATATCGTGCATTTCGTCTGTCGTTGGCGGCACTGAGGTCGCTGTTGGACTGGTGGTGGTAATTTGCGACGATTTGCGTAGTATTTGATGACAAGCAGAACTCTGCTTTGTGGTAGGACGTTGTGGCGGTTGCCACACGTCTGGCTCCGTTTCGACAGTCGCAAATGTCACAAAACACCTCACTAACCGATTCCTCAAGATATGCTGGTCCACGTACGGAACGTCATCAAGCTGCTGGTGCTGCTGCTGGGACATCTGTATGGCTGCGTAGTTCTCCTCTGCGGCGGGAGGAAGCGCTATCGATCCCAGACCACCATTTGCCAACGACGAACCACCAGTCTCGACCTTCGGATGGTGAGCGGATGTAACGGTCGACGATCGATCCCGTCGATGACCGACCCTCGGTCCAGGCTGATGTTGATGGACATACGCCATTATCGTCGTTCGTACGGAAGAGATCGAGGTCGATCGCGCACGCCGCGGCAACATGTGATCCAAACCCGCACTAGGCGCAGATGCCGCCGTCGGCGAGTGCAAGAATTCATGTTCGGCGTGTGTGGACTTCTCATCGGCTGCTCCAGCTACACCGCCGACACCGCCGGTTACAGGCGTATCCTGCGCACCCCGCGTTTCCATGCGGGGTTCGCCGGGAACAGAAGACGGATCAGATTTCGCCGACGTAGGATTTTCGGCCGTCGTTTCCTCCGGCAATACATTAGGCGATCGCTTCTGTACAGCCAGAGTCGCGGACGACGAAGACTTGCGTCTGGGCATTGCTGCAGAGGAACGAGTCGGTAGATCGGAATGAGAGGGGAGCGGGGGTGATCCGAGCGAGGAGAAAAAAGGTGAGACGGGGGATCCCAACGGGCTTGCGTTTCTCGAGGATGGGGATCCAAAATTCCCGCTCGGGTTTCGCGAGTTACCGGTCGTGGACGGGTCTTTTTCCCGATCCACGTGGCGAGGGATGGTAAGACGGCTTCGTGAGCGATGAAGGGATATACTCGGGCGGCGCGGTGTAGCGCCGGTGGAGGTGGACGTGCGGTTATGACCGTTGGGAGACGATGGAGAGATGAGGTTGAATGAACTTGTACGCGGGGAGAGAGGTGGTGGAGAGGTGCATGCGGTAGCGGCAGAGGATTGATCGGTTGACTCTTGCAAGGTATGCAGCGTGACCGAGGTACCGCTTGGGCTCGTGCGTCTTCTGTTCCGTCTGAACTGCAGATCCGGAAGATCTCGACGGCTTGTACTGGTACTGCTGCCAGTCCCGGTTTGCTATTACCGATTGAGGGAAAGACGATGTCATCGGTACGCGACGAACAGCCAAGATCTTGAAGCTTAGAGCCTACTCACCTCGGAAGACTCTGCCGCTTCTTGCTCGTCCTCGACAAGATCATGCACAACTTGCTCGACAAGTCCCTTCGTGGTTTCCTCTACGGTGTTAGCATCCACCCTGGGACGCGACACAGGTAACCCCTCCATCTGATCCTTCTCCGAGCCAACCACCGTCGGCGGCGGCGCTGTAGCACCCGCTGTCGCTACATAACGAACTCGCGGCGGCTTGACAGGAACGGCCAGATCGTACCCCTCGATTGCGAGCTGCGCCGAGTCTCGACCGTCGGCGACGATGGGGTGTCCGGATCCAACATGTATTGCTTCCTTGCTCGACCGCTGTTTGTCGCCATGCTGCGCCGCCGCCTGGACCTCGGCCAGGGCGACGGTGAGACGGTGCACCCGGAGGGAGGTGATATGGCGGATGCGGGGCTGGAGGTATGGCGGGCGGTCTGCCAGGGACATTCTCTATGTTGCTGGCGGGCGGGCAGAGGAACCGAGTGGAAGCGTCGGCGGGGTTTTGGGTGCTAGATGACCGTTTCTCGAATTTGCTTCCGAATTTACGGCCATTTACAGCCGCTACCCAATACGCCGACATCAACCAACAAGTGCATGCATCTCCTCCTCCCAGGCAGCGCCCCGAGCTTCCCGCCAGCGAATGGTATCCATGAGCGGCACATCCACCGCCGGTCCGAATGGCTCCGCCGCCACCCTTAAGAAACGGACGGCAGAGCAAGCCGGGTTCAACCACGACCACGATTCGACCGATGCCTTGCTGGACACGGACGTGCAGGAGAAGAGTGGCCCATTGAAGAAGGAGGAGGATGCGGAGCAGGAGGATAAACCTGACGGAAAGAGCGTAGGGGAGGGAAAGGAGTGGCTGTTGCAGCAAGTAGGGAAGATGGAGCAAGCGTTCAAGGTAAGTCAAAGCGCGGCGTAGCTGAACGAGATGAAGCGAAATTCAGCGCGAGGTAGTTAGGCTTCAGCTTGAAGGGCGCAGTGCTGCACGCACTGAGCCCAATGGCTCTCTCGAGGTCGCCGGGGGGGCCGTCGAGAGTCGCTGCGTCTATCGAGTACGCAAGTGCGAGAATGGGGGAAAGGAGGGTCGATCAACTACATGTCTTTTAGACCACACAGGTGCGGCTGAGAATGTCCCGTCACTCCAAGGGCGGCAGCTCGCCGGAAACTCTTTCACTTCGTCTTGCGAGAGCGCTTATCGCGATCGACGCTCCCCATTTTCCCCTCCATATCCACCCGTCCGGACGTCGAATGAACGGCTGACTCGATGTCTACTCCCAGGACGCATGCTACTACCGAGCTTTGATCATCCGTTTTCATGTGGAAGCGCGGTATCAGTGAGTTATTTTCCATCTTTCGGTCCATTATGGCGCTTTGAACGACATGACACTCGTCCTCTTGCTGGCTGCTGAAATCCCGCACATTGCTGTGTTCCCTTTGCTAGTAACGTCCATTACATCCAACCTCATGCCCCGCAATATATGATTGATAGGTACAGGAAATCGTGTGTCACATGGCAAGACACGAAAACCGTCGTCCAGTCCTACCTTGTACGTCCCCCTTCTTCTTCTTCTCCATCGAAGACGTATTGACCGCCGCCCACCACCGGAAACGCCACACAGGAGGAAGCTGCGAGAAACTATGTTCCCCCGACACCCAAGCCCGTGCAAGAAAAGCAGCAGTTGCAGCAGGATACTGCAGCACAGCGAACGAATGGCAAGTCAGACCCTGTTCCGATGCCCGCCTTAGGAAAAACAGCATCGACCCCACGCATGTACATCGATCCCCAAACGGGACTGCCAAGTCCGACGCAGCCTACCATCCATGTCGAGCCGAGTGTTGGTGGTGTAGTGGCCGACGATAGTTCGAGGGCCATGGGCGGGAACGGGATCAGCATCGGTGAGGGTGCCGTCAAGTCTCCGCGTGTTGCCAATGCAAAGAAAAGTCCCCGCCACGGCACGGAGACGCCCGGTTCGACAAGTAACCAAAACAACAACAACGAAAATAATAATCACAATCATCTTGACAGTGGTATCAGCAACAACAACAATAAGTTCCCGACGGGATCCGCGGGGGATCCTATTGAAATCGACGACCTCGACGCGGACGTCACCGTGAACGTGAACGGCGGTGTGGATATCGACATGGATCGGGATGTCGTCCATATCTTGGATCCTCTACGCAGCGGCAGCGGTGACGCGAATGGTCAACGGGGAAGGCCGTCAACGACGGTGCCAGCCAGTGTCCCGCCGACGGCGGCGGTCACGGAGCCTCAGTCGCTCGTCGTTCAGCCCGAGGGTATCGGTCTTGGTCTCGGCGGCCTCGAACTGGGTGGTCTCGGCCTCGGGTTCGGTAAGTCCCGAGCACTCTTCCCCTCCTACCCTGTACGGTCGCCTAACCCGACCCTTGAACCTGGTTTCCTGGGGTCTCATTCTCTATAGGTGATACGAGCAGTACGGGTGACATGTACGGGCTGCAAGGGACCATGGGGGCCGGCTCGAATGATTCATCGGCACTCGGCATTGACGTCGGTGCCGCCGTCGCCGCCATCGCCGAAGGTGGTGGCGCCAACAACACGGAGGGAGGGGAAACACAGATCTCGGAAGAAGATTTGATGAAGTTTTTCGAGAGTCTTGCTCCTGGCAGCGGCGGAGGCGGGGATGGGCAGGATGGCTTGGTTCAGGCAGAAATAAGGGGGATGATGGGGGATGGGGGCAATGGATTCGATGGCTCTTCTGCCGCGGGCGTTGGTACCAACTTTGAGCTGCCTGGCTCGAATCCGCCGCCGCCGACGACAACCAATCTCACCTCGAATGATGCCAACATACTTGATCCATCGATCGCGATGGATGCCGCCCTCGGTAACACGGGCGCAGAGACGGTTGAGGCTGGGATGTATAACGAGACGGGAGAATCAGGCGCGCCTCCACCGCTACCAGCAGAGTCAGGTATGCCAGAAGAGCTGGATCTTGGGAATTTGGATTGGACGCAGTATTCTGCTTTGCTTGCGGACATGCCAGACGACCTGGGTGCGGGCGGTGCTTAGATGGTGATGGTGAAAACAGTCTGTTGTAGACGCAATGTAATGAATGCCATGGTATCCGTCGCGCTAAATGCCAGTGACACGCCAATCGGCCGCCGGGAGGATGCGTAACGTCAACTCGCCGGGCATTCTCCTCATGACCGTTCTCGTTCGCCCGGACTGCAACGCACAAGTGGAGATGGCCAGCGCAACCCCTTCGCCATATACAAAGCTCAGCAACGTCTACTACGAACGCAAGGCGGGAACGGAAAGACCATGTTACGTCTGTCGGATGCCGACGACGACGGTGTTGGCTACATTGAACACGGAGGATTTTCTGTATGCCTGCCCAAAGCACCTCACTGATTCGTACGTCCATCCTCCCGCCGTCTTCACTGTCTTAGCATCTCCTCTGCCATTCTCCGTGCTGATTGGTTTCACGTTCAGTGGTTTGTAAGTAGAAGCTTCACTCGGCGCCGTCCTCGATAGCCACATGAACCACAACACAAACCTTTTTGTGCATCAAGTGTAACCCTCTTGCCAGAACCTACACCTCCAAGTCCCTCGGCTGCGGATATCGCAAAGGTCGTAGCGGAGCATCAAGCAAAGGAAGCAAGGAAACATAAAGCATTAGAGAAGGACGGAAAGACGGAACCGGAAGCTGGGAAGAAGGACGGCAAGGAGGACGAGGCGAGCAAGGATTCGAGCAAGGCAGCGAGCTCGGTCTCAATTGGTTCATCTACCAAGCCAACGGAAAGCTCTCCGACGCCAAAGACGGGTCATCGTCGATACGAACTGCACAGGGGGATATTTATGATGCGGCAGAGGGAACTCCGGCTAAGAGAGCAAGGTGCCCATGCAAAGGAGAAATCAAAAGGTCTGTTCTGCTCTCATCTACCTCGTCATCCTCGATGTATAGGTCTCATGGTGGTTAGTCGTCACTCAGGCCTACCACAAGTACCACGCGGCACGATCTAAGCGCGGTTGTCCGTGCATTGCACGACTTTTTAATCACTACAACATGTTGTATACGCTCAAGAGGAGAATTCAAGGCAAAGGCTTTCCAGAGTTGATAGCGTCGGCGACCTATGTGTACAAGGCAGGACTTAAGCCCACCCGAATCACGGGGACACGTCCGTAAACCGGGATCGAACCGGCAACAACATACCTGACTCAGGTTTGGGATGTTCGCAGCATAACGATGATACGAGTCGGTGTATAGCTCGTTCGTACTTGTGGTCGCTGTTACGGCCGGGTGTGCTTTGATAGCCTCGTACCACTTTGAAAAGCGACGTGACTTGTCGGAAAGGAGCGGCGGCCAGAACCCGCGGTAGTGCTTTAGCACCGGCTCGAATCGGATTGCCCCTGGTAAGGAGAGCGACGGTATCAAGCAGCCATAGGGTGCAATGCCGGGCGGATGGACGTGTTGAATGGGGATCGACTTACATGGTGCGATAAGGATGTCTACCCATCCCAACTCACGACCGAAGAAGAAGGGCCCTTCCGGATGCATCTCCTTTTCAAATAGCTCCAAGGCTTCCACATACTCACTAGGCAAGAGAGCTCGTCGGGGATGGCCTCTGGAAGTTTACCATCCGTAATCACTTACTGGCCGTATTGGACTTGCTTCTCCACATCCTGCGCTTGCAGGTAGCGGTAGAACGCAGGAGTGAGCGCCTCCGAATGCTTTTGACCGGCTAAAAGGTGTCGTGCACGGGTATAAGGGTCCGACGGGAGCAACTTGTTCGGCTTGCTTTCGGTGAATGAAAGACTTGAGAGGTAGTGCATGAGGACTGCGTGGAGGTAGGTGTTCAAAGTCGTTCAGCGATGCTGCCCCATAGTATTACATAGAGAACGAAACAGCCGTACTGATCGAGTCATGTAGCGATCTATCCTCTGACATCCGGAAAGCTCTAGAGCGTTCTCATAGGCTCAGGTCCTACTCGTACTCCACGATTCGGGGAAACTCACGGAACAAGTCCCTTCGGACTCACTTCCAACAGCTCCTTCGGCTTCTTGTACGGGTCCACTTCCACATAACGATAATCTACCCCTGCGCGCTTCGCTTCCTCCTGCTTGAGACCCTGTCCAAGCAGTTCCAACGCTATCCACGCTCTTTGCACAAACGGACAGAAACATGCAAAGTAGGCTGTGATGGTTGCGTCCTGGTTTGAGTGAGCCTGCGCGGTTGTTGCTGCCTGGCCCGAGCACTGGAGGTGGTATCCGGTAGCGGACTTGGAGGACATGACGACTTGGTGCTGCCTGCGTTGAGCTGCTGTCCCAACGAGGTGAACCGAACTCAAGTTGCAAGGGACGTGATGAAGAGGACCCACCCGGTCGTTGTCCGCCTGGTGATGATGATGTCATATCGGGCGCCGTGATAAAGCGGCCGCCGGGAAGAGGCAGGGGAAGCGGGAGGTAATCTGAAACGCGAAAGCTCTGTGAAGATCCGCGGCTCGCGATGCAAACAGCGTTGTATACTCTTCGGTGGGATCAAGCATATGATACCCATAGCCCGTAGTGGCGACGTAATTTGCCTCTCAGTACCATACATTGAAAGGGTAGAACGGAAACAAGGAGTCATTCATGACATCGTCGCACACTGTTCACTAGCTCATGAACACACATTTATTGCCCCTGTTTGACCTTGTCATCTTCGTCGTTGTCACTCTCACATTCTGTGCTTTTAAGCCAATCGTATAGCTTGTTTGTCTTGGCTTGTTCCTCAGCTTTCAGCCTATCTTCTTCCTTAGCTTTCAGCTCAGCTTCTTCCTTCGTCAGACGCTTGAGGTACGGGTAACTGAAATTCTTTTTCTCCTTGGGAATAGGCGCTACCATATCGCGTTCTTCCCTTGATTTCGAAGTAGATATTTTAGGAGGGCATGAAATTCTCTTGTCTGCACTGACGGCCAGCCCTACAGCTGAACTGCTCTCGTCAAGCTTCAGACTATCATTCTCTGTTCCCCCATCCGCTTCTGTCGCTCTCGAAGCTGTTGTGCTTCTCTTTGCCTCAGTATTTGTAGTGGCCGGGTGCAACGAAGTCTTTGCCGAATCGGTTAATGAGGAAGTCCCAATCACACTTTGGCTAACCCACTCGCTCATAGTTCTTGGGAGACTGCTGAAAAATCAACCTCAAACTTTGACAATTGGTCTCTGCAGGTGGGTTTGATTCTTCCAGACGTCTCTCTCGACTCCAATCACACTTGTCGTTTTGTTGAGTACCCTCATTTATACCCCTCAAAGGTCCATTAGAGCTGTGAAAGGGCAAAGGCATGGGTGAAAAGTGTTGAATAAAGGAACCAACATCGTTCAGCTGTTCTATCGTCTTCTATCGTCTTCTATCGTCTTCTATCGTCTTCTATCGTCTTCTATCATCGTCATCAGGTCTGCGCTCAAGAGCCGAATTGAGTCGTGATATTTGAAGCTGGTTTCAACTGACTTCTACTCATCCGATACATTACAGGCATGCTTCATGGGCGCTCTGTCCATTAACCGTCGGAGGCTTGTATATGGTAAGAGAGGACATGGATAGTATCCGCCTTCTGGAAAAGTGCCAGTACCAAACGGATGATAGTCTCCTGGGTAATTCTTTGACGGCAAGAGTCCGATTATGAAAAGCGTTAGAAGTAATCAAGGAGCTCATCAGGGCAGTGCATCAGTTTCGTGACTTATCAATCTATACCGATCATCGTTTCGTTGGACACGCAAATCATTGTGCGAGATTACACTGCAAAACATAACAAAACATAACAAGTCACCGGACCTCGTATTCCTGGTTCACCAATGTACACTATCTATAGCTGTAAACGATTCAATAAGCATGAAACTACTACAATCATCTTCATCTGCATGCTAACTGTTGACAGGCATACTTCGACTCCGTTGCAATCCAGAAAAATCCACCTCGTTCTAACCCGGAGTCTTTGCCGTTCTTCCCAACTGACCTCTAGTAACGACTGCTTTCTCCCTTGCCAAGTCCACGAGGTCTCTTTTCAGGGTCCACGTCTTGATTGTAAAACCTCTTCCTTTTCTCCTTCGCTCACTTTCTCCCTTCCTTCTCGGTTTTCCTCGATCTCGTATCCCCACATTGTGGAAGTCATCCCTGCACTTGCTGCTCTTCTCTATCGCCGTCTTCTGGAAGAGAAGCATCTTCACGTTTTTTCAGATTGACCTGACCCGGTAGTAAGCTGCCTAGTCGAATAGTTTTGTTGGGAGTAGACACCACTACCTATCTGGCTTAGGGAAGATATGGGGATGATGGTCACTTGTGTCGCGTTTCCTACCTAAAACACGTCATGATACGACCCTTCAGCGATCAATCACTCTTCGGTCGCCTCTTTCAAAGTCTCCCTCGATTCCTTTTGTCTCCCATCAAATCCCCTGCTGCCAGCACATATAAGCATTGATGTCGACAGGGGGATTTGCTTGGCCCCCCTGGGAGTTGCTACCACACACACACTCATCATATCATAACATTGATTGATCCTTCGTGTCTGTGGTACACACTCCCAGGTATGTAGTATCTACTCATTGTAACACACACACACTCATCATATCATAACATTGATTGATCCTTCGTGTCTGTGGTACA
>JABRPJ010000186.1:0-12988 GCA_013461525.1 Naganishia randhawae
CCGCCCATCTGAGATGGGATGATACGGCGGAGGGCAGCCGGCGGAGAGCCGGAACCAGCAACAAGTTTGCCATCTATTTGTCATTCGCTACAAAGACACGCGGCAACCCTACTAGGGGCTGGGGAAGCGAAAGAATTCACCTGGACTGATTTTGTAGGGTGATCTGACCGAAGAAAAGCAAGAGCTGAACTCTCGCACAGCCTATCCCTCCTTGGGCGCTGATCACAGCAACTCCTATCGGCCACAGCTCAACGACCGCGAAGAGGCTGAAGCCTGACGCAAACAATGCTTCTCATTCCCACCACATACACCCCCAAAACAAACTCTTGCGCCAACCCGCGTGTATTGTTCGTCTGACCCGTAACGACCCTAACGCCCTCGGCTACACTCCTACATCCTTCAGGCCCAATCTCACCCCCTTTCCTACACTCTTCACACATCTGTACTAGCTTCGGTACCCATTATCCTTCTAATCTCCGTTCGCATGCCACTCCGCGGCTCCACGTCTCTTGACACATCAATCATCACTCCTCTTCCCCAACGGTCCTTTTCCCATTGTCCCCCTTGTACGCCACGCCAGGTCAGGTTAGTCCCGGCCATATTGTCGGTCAGCCGAGGATTATCGGGAGACGGATAGGCTTGCAACCTTATCAACTGGCATGCAAGCTGCATAGAGCCGCTTCTGTATTTACGGCGAGTCAAGAGCCCGTCAAGATGTAAATCAGGCCTCGTTACAGTGCCATACAGCAAATCGCACGCTTCTCCGCATCGCCCCTGTGCTTACCGTGCCAAGGGATTGGACCTCCGTCCGTAGAGCTAGAGAACGCTCGCAAGCTCAAGCGCAGAACGAACAAGGCAAGCATTACCAGAGACATGACCTTCCTTCTTGGTGCGGCGAGGTCCAAGTGGCAAAGCTTGACGTCTGCACCCCAGGTCGTGTTGAAAAGCGGCGGTGGCGAGTGTGAGCGCTTTTCCCAACCAGGTATTTCTCCTATCTCTGTATCTGGTGGAATCCTGTCACATATCTCACCTGCGGAAAGCGATCAGGGGAGAATCAACCTCAACCACCTCTGGATAGTTAGCCTGCCAATACAGCCTGCGGCCAATAAGGATCTAACCATCAACTATAGCTCACGAATCACTGTAATTAATTCGGTGTGCTGTCATATACAAATCAATACATACAACGGGAGTCGGCGTACATATATGCAAGCACCGAGCAACGAGCCCCTAAATTAAAACACGCTCTGAATGCCACCCTGTCCCAGTTTGGCAGCCGCCACATTGGTCCTCATACTCTCCAACATCGCCGTCATAGACTCCAGCTGCTGCGCCTTGTACAGGGCATCGCCATCAATGACCTTTGCTCCTAACGCGGCTTCGAACCCTTCTTGATCCGGCCCGGCCTCTTTCGCCTGCAAGTGTTTCAAGTCGCCCAGATTACTATGGAAAATTCCCGCAGCGGAAGCCGGGAGAAAGTCTTCGTATACGATGGGTTCGACCCGAATGAGTCCTTGGTCGATAAGCATGTCAATCGGTTGCGGGTTGCCATCGATCAACGACGGGCGTCGGGTCGCCTGACTGGAGCGGACGTAGCGGAAGTAGGCGAGCCGTTGCGCCCGGAGTTCTTCCCACGAATCAGGGAACGCCTTGAAGCATTCCTGCAAGACCCGCTGGCGTGTAGCATTATCGATCGGCTTGCCCTTGTTGGCGAATTCAGGATGTGTCAAGAGCCGGGAAAGTTCTTGTTCGGCTTGGTCCATTATGCGATGGTATAGCGCCACGCCTTCTGGTGTTAGAGCGACCCCGCGTTGTTCAATCTCTCCAAATCGTGCACGGTGGAAGCCGAGAACCTTGTCGTCGTGCCCTTGCTTGCTCGAGTTTGGGTTGACGAAATAGATAGGTTCCTGAACAGCCTGGAATGATGTCTGACGCAGGAGGATTGGGCAGGTTCGGTTCGGAGGACCCTCAATGACGTGTTTCGATTCGATTCTATGAATTATTCCATCAGACCGAGAGTCAAACCGAAAGTAGAAAGCGTCATACTCACTTCTTCTCCGGCATACGCGCTTGAACGGCGTCGATGTCTAGCGTCCGTGGCGTCAAGTGATTGATATGAGGGCCCTTGAACGCCACGATATCCGCGACCAGACTATGGGCATCCTTGAGCTCGTCATAGATCTCCTTTTCTACCAATGCGTCCGACTGCCACCGGAACGTCTCCATCGCATGCTGAACCAAGCTCTCTGCATCTTCCTCGCTCAGCAATCCGCCCTGCGCCTCGGCTTTCGCAACCAACTCGAGCGTCTCTGGCCGGAAAATCTCCCTCTTGGCAAGCCGTTCCTGGGCGATCTGCCGCACCCGCGGATCCGTGATCAGATCGAGCCGAAGCAGGCTCGTGAACACACGAAAAGGGTTGACTGTCAGCGAGTCCGGGGTGATGGGTCGGAAGGCTGTCGCGTGGACCGGGAGACCGGCGACGGAGAGATCGTAGTAGTTGACCGGGTACATTGCCATCAGCGCAAACAGTCGACGAAGGGTGTGCAGTTCCGAGGGTTTGCCAACCCGGATCGCTCCATGTCGTTCCACCTTGAGTCTGTCTGAAGGGATAATACAATCAACGAAAGTCGCGCGCCCGACACCGAATGATACCCACTCTCTTCCATCTCTCTTTTCAATTCTTCGCCTTCGAAACCCTGATGATTGGCAATAGCATTCGCGTTGACCTCGTCTACTAATTGCACGAGATCGCCATACAGAGGAACCTCGGATCGGTACATGCTCGAGAGAGCAGCACAGAATTTGGAGCGTATCCAGTCGGGAGTGACGAATGAGTCGGACATGGCAGATATGGAGGGCTGATTGAGGTTGATGAGGCACTTGGCTGTTTTCGAATATGGTCAGGTTGGGGAAGTAAGGCAATATGTAATCAGTACTTACAGCACCACTCTCAGAGATGTGTCTTGCTAGCCTGATATAGCCCAGGGGTAAATGTGCGGATAGAGGACTGGGTGTGGCAAGATCTAGACGCAGCGGTATTCACGACTTTACCGCTGAATCCGCCGACCCGCATGGCGTGGGCATTCATATTCATCATTGTGGTAACATTGCACGGCGGGTCTGATGGAAGGAGGCGCCTAGGGCAAACAGGCTGAACAATGGATGGGCGGGATTCTGGCAAGTAGGCGCCGACACAGCTGACTTTGGATGCTCGGCTCACCAGATAAGCTCGAGCGCGCTTAGACGCCGGTCCACATGTTCAGATAAGATCCGCTTCCGAAAAGGACCCGCCGTGCAGCCAATAAAGGCTGCTTAAGAGAGTTTTGCGAGAAACTTGTATTTCTGTTGGCCAACAAAATCTGAATTTAGCAAAAAAAGATCTAAAATGGCTTGATCACCGGTCAAAAAGGCCTTTCTCCCTCTGCTTTTAGGCCGAGGGGCTGGTGTGATACGCGCTCGGTCACCGCGGAGGCCCACAATGCTATCCGCCCGCTATAACCGAGCGTTCGTCATCAACCCCTATCGCCGTTCGAAACAGCCGCTGAAACGTCTGGCCTGATCATCACATGTTTGCCACAAAAAAGTCTCTGGCTGCTCCCGCCCTGTCCGCGCTCCCTTGTGATGGGACGCGTATATAGCCAGGGCCCTTTGTGCGATAGGAGATCCCTGGGGAGGATTGCCCATCACAACCTCCCGTCTCCACAATGGTCAACAACCAAGGCACTCCCACTACCCCCCAGGGCTCCAACATGGACTTGGACATTCCCGCGCTCTTCCGAAGACTCGGTCTGAACACCGAGCAATCCGTCTCGGGGACATACAACGGACAATGGGTCCAGTCTTCTTCCGGCCCCACCTTGGACTCATACAATCCTGCCACGGGGGCCCTTCTGGCCCGCGTTCAAGTCCCTACAGAGCAAGATGTAGATTCCACCATCGCCGCCGCCAAAGCTGCCCAAGTTCAGCTCCGTAAAATGCCAGCGCCTCAGCGTGGCCATATTCTTCGAGACATCAGAACGGCTCTGGCCGAACACGTCGATGACTTGGGGTTGCTCATCACCCTTGAGATGGGCAAGATCAAGTCTGAAGGTCGAGGCGAAGTTGTCGAGTTCTTGGACGTGGCCGACATCGCCCTCGGATTGTCAAGGCAAATTGGCGGAGTCGTCTTGCCGAGTGAGAGGAACAAGCATTTTATGGGCGAAGTCGCCAACCCGTTGGGTGTCATTGGCGTCATTTCAGCCTTCAACTTCCCTATTGCTGTAAGTATCGAAAGACCCATACGCCGACATCACTTGCTGACGAATCATCCATAGGTCTTTGGCTGGAACTTTTCGCTAGCTTTCATCTGTGGCAACGCCTCTATTTGGAAACCAGCGGAAACTACTCCCCTCTGTGCCATCGCTACTACCCGGATCATCACCTCGGTACTGGAGAACCATGGCCTTCCGGGAGCACTATGTTCTCTGCTCGTCGGCGGCGGACAAGTTGGCGCCCAAATCGTGGCTGATCCACGAGTCGACTTGATCAGCTTTACTGGTAGTGAAGCACGGGGTAAAGACGTGGGTGTAGAGTGTGCAAAGCGCTTCAAGCAGACCATCCTTGAGCTCGGAGGCAACAACGTGAGTCGCAGAATCGGAATACCTTTGGCTCGGGTCAGGAACTGAAAGGAAATTGCTACTTATAGGCCGGTATTGTAATGGCCGACGCTAATCTGCAACTCGCACTCCGAAACATCGTCTTCTCCGCTCTTGGAACGTGTGGTCAACGATGCACATCAAACCGAAGGTTATTCGTTCAACGTTCCATTATCGACTCTTTTACCAGCTCTCTTGTTTCCGCCTACGAGTCCGCTTCCAAGCGAATCGGCCTGCCCCATCAAGACGGTACCCTCATCGGTCCTCTTCACAGCGAGAACAGCATCAAAGGTTACTTATCTGCCATTGATGACGTCAAGTCTCAAGGCGGCAAGGTTCTCTTTGGTGGTCGATTGCTCGAAGAATCCGAATACAGTGATAAGAACATGAAAGGCGGGAGCTGGATCCTTCCCACTCTCTGTCGATTTGAGACCACAGAGGGCATCGATATCATGAAGAAGGAAACCTTTGCACCGATTCTTTATGTCGTGCCATTCGACACCCTCGAGGAGGCTATCGAGCTCAACAACTGTGTGGAACAAGGCTTATCTTCCGTTCTTTACACACAGTGAGTAGGCTATCAATGGTTCTCTGCTTCCTTGAAGCTAACGACGCTTTCGTTCAGGGATATCTCCTCCATGTTCCAGTTCGTCAGCGCTGAAGGTAGTGACTGCGGTAGTAAGTCATCTAAACTTGGGGCACTCACAAAGCAGCCGAGCTGATCACTTTCCCACCTCGCAGTCATCAACGTCAACGGGTCCACCTCAGGCGCCGAAGTTGGCGGTCGATTCGGTGGCAACAAGTCGACCGGTTGGGGCCGAGAAAGCGGCGGTGATGCCTGGAAACAATACTGCCGCTGGTCAAGCGTGACAATCAACTGGTCGAACGAAGTTGGTCTCGCCCAAGGCGTTACTTTCGACTAGTGGGTGCTTCCCTCTGGAAGGAACAACGCGATGCAGCCTATTTTCTACGTCTCATGGAGCTTTCACCGGAACGCTTGATGTGTTTCAGGATCAAAGACGAATTGTTGTATAAATTCTACACTGCCAACAACATACTACTTAATGTAGTCCGCCATCACTCTTATGCATTTCATGGAACCTCAGTGCTCTATCTTCCTTTCACTCTGCGATATCCCTTCCCCGTGTCATGTTCTCCGCGCTTCCTTTCATACACCCCAGTTTCAACCTGCAGAACGTAGCCCGTCAGGGAAAAAGTACTTGTACCTATATATTAAGAGTGTTCGATGCTAACCTATTATCAGACGTCATCGTTGCAGTGCCATCTACACACAAATCCCCCTCCCCTTCCTATTCCCCAAACCCTGTCACCACGTCATGAACCCTGTACCGGCAACCAGTTTCAAACCCCCTGACGACTTAACAGCAAGGCCTCGAACTCGTGGTAGCCGCCCTTCTGAAGACACCAACAGAGGCCCGGCCGGTGCCTTACAGCCAAGTAACTCTGTAGTAATCGCGCATGGAAAAGCTCCACTACTCACTACCAGCCGCTTGCCTTCGGTTTCCATCACTTTGTCGTCCCGTGCATCTGCTGCGCCCCGCAGCCATTCTTTTCACTCTCCGCTGTCCTCTCGGAATGCGTTGGGATTAGGATGTCTGGCGTCGCTTCGGTGAGTACAGCTTTTTGGCAGCTAGTGACCGTGTTGTCGTTTGTAAACATTTTGAAACTCGGCATAACTGAACGCCTGGTTGGATAATAGCCAAAGCCCGGAGGAAAGGACAATCTTCGTCCATGGAAGTGCGCTGAGGGAATCTTCTCCCAAACACCCAGGTATCCCAGAGGTCTTCAGTAATTCGCTGTGGAGGAGGGCTCCAACTGCTTCACTGGAGCTTTCGTCCATCAGCCACCACCACACCTCAGGCGACAGTGTACAAAGTCAACTCCCGCCGTCTCTGCTCTCGGTCCAGAGGTACTTCAGAGACAAACCGGTCATCCGCATGGCGCGACGAGAGACGTTCTGCCTTGCCAAGGCAGCGAAAGATGCGCCGGTGGAGCGTTTGTTAGGAAGTCACTCCAGATTTTTGAGCAAAGGTAGTGAGGATACGAGCGAATCTGTGCCATCTCAACCGCCCAACGCAACGACAGAAGCAGCAGATCTACCACTCCAGTCTAACGCCTTTCTCGCCTTCATGATCGATTCAGGGCTAATCGGTCGCAAGAAACGCTCTAAGCAAGGAAGAGGTATTTCCAGTCCGTCGCAGTAACAGCATAAGACATCTTGTTCGAATGCATAGTTCTGTATCGCATGTCATGGGCCAATTTGTTGCCTATTCCTCTTCCTTTGTGTATACAGCTACATTTATTTTTCTTGTCTTTACGTCAACAACACATTCAATGTCTTCGAAAAGTCGTAACCATTTGCCTCTAACGCTTCCACAACGAGGTTCCTGTCAAAGCCCATGTTACAAAGCTACAGCAGTCGAAATTCAGCAATGGGTTAATTTCAATATCCAAAAGCTGTGCTCACTTTCTTTACGTCATCCAAGTCATCTGGTTGTGCCCTGGTAACGCTTTGCCGGGCAGGCAGGTCAGGCCGACCAGTCTGACTTTGCGCAGGAGGAGGCCCTGAGGGCGGTGTATAGGAAGCTTTTCCTTGCTGAGCTTGCACTTGCGGCGCAGGGCTGACGATGTCAGGGAAATTGATGATTTAGTTTGCTTATTTTGCAAGAATGATAACCTGACTCACGCAAAAGAAGATCCAAAGTTGTCCTCGAAACCAAAGCCTTTGTGGACATTACTGTCCGATTGTACTGGAAGGCTAGTGGCACCGCTGCTTGGTTGTGCTTGGACAAAGGCTGGAACGTTTTGCTCCAAACCAAAGTTGTTGTCAAAGCCAGGAAGCTGGGGCGCACCTGAAGCATTCTGTACTGCGGTCTGAATAGGCTGCTGTTGATGTGGAACAGGCTGAATCTCTTCAAAATCATCACCAAAGTCATCAAACTCTTCATCAAAGTCCGTTGTCGTTTGCCGCGTATCCGCAGGGCCAGTAGTCTGATCGTGAGAGACTTGAGCCGAAGGCAGATTCTCGAAATCAAAGTCATCGTCAAACGACGAGGCGGATGTGTCCTGCTTTTGCTCAGTCGCTGGTGTGAATGCACCAGTAGGGTCTGAAGTTGTTGCAGGAGCTAGCGAAGTTGCAGCAAAAGATGCAAAAGGATTGCTACTTTGCGTTCCTGCTGGTGATTTGGCGGCCGGAGGAGGAGGCGGATCTCGACGCTTATCAGGAATAGTCGCCGAGACACTTGGAACGTCACTCGCTTGAGGATATGTGTCGATCGGTCCCGGTGACTGTCCGTGATCCCCCGCGAGGGGCACACCAAGTCCAAGGCTTGCCAAATTAGATACCGGGGTTTCTCGTTGCTGGGCTGGTGTCACCGTGTCCTCATCAGGCTTAAAGTTCGAATAGGACATTTGCTGAGTTCCAGAGAACGGTGACCGAGATTGGTCTAAATCTTCGGGTCCGTTGTCTTCGTCTTCAGACGACTCCGGGTCAACTGATCGAGCTGCCGAAGAGGTTCCTGTAATGCTCGGGAACCTGTCTTCATCATCTTCTTGATCGTCGGAAGGAGGAACAGGAGCGAGAGCAGCGACATCGACCGGCACGGGTGATTGGGTTTCCATAGACTGAGGCGTCGAAGGTGCAAACTCGGAGAGCGGGGTACCGACCGAGCTCGAAGGAGCTTCGGCGCGAGTAGAAACCGTTCTTTCGTGCATACCCGGAACCATTAGGCCCCTCAACTGAGGAGGGATAGCAGTCGCGGGCTTTTCCGCATCGGCGAATGCAGACTCAAATTCGCTTCGGGATTCGGAAGCAGGAGCCAAATGCATATCGGCAGTTGGGGAGGTGATGTGGGCTGTGGCATCATCACTCGTCATTGTGTCTTTACCAAAATCGTCATCGAAGCCTTCGTTGAAGTTGCTCTCAAAGTTGTCGCCCGAGTCAGAGGGAGCCTTGGTATCCTTAGCCACCGCGTATCCGCCGGTGGACGACATGGGTTGCATGCCGAAAGGATCATCTTTCTCGGAGGCTGCTTGTACGGAAGTAGCCTCTGCTGTTGGAGTTCTGTCACTGCTCCGTCGCTCGACCGGGGAAGACATGCCAAAGGGGTCTTCCTCTTGCCGCTCTGCCGGTGATTGCGCAACGACATCTCGAGTGTTGTCTTCTTGATCGTCAAGGTGAGAAGTAACGCTTTCCCGGTGAGGAGGTGTGCTTGAGTCCGTGCTGGTTTCATGATGCGGCTGAGGAGAAGCACTTTCTTCCTTGACATGTTCAGCAATCTCGTGGATGGTGTCTGCACCAGACGTAGTTGTAGACTCTTCAGTCGACGGTTCCGCTATGTGCTCGACACCTGCTCGAACAGCCTCTCCGGCGTTCGCAATGACAGCGCCAGTGGCCAGCACCCCAGCAGTCGCAGCCGCTCCAACAGTCATTGTAGCCTTCTGAAGAATGGACAAGGTCGAATCGTCCTGTTTAGGTTGTTGGTCGTCGTGGACTTCTCGGCTGGCTGGCTCCACTGCCGTTTGCGCGTCTGGCTGTTGTGCAAAGGCGTCAAGGAACGCCTGGTTACCGGTATTGGAGACAGCGGGAGCCTTGGACAGAGAAGCACCTCCGAAACCAAGTCGGTCGAACGGGTTGTTGCTCCTGGACGTATTTCCTGTAGCAACGGGACTCAACGCTCTCTGAGGCGTAGCGGGGAGTGGAATAGACGCAGCAGTGATGACATTTCCAGGAGATGTGACACCCGTGACTTCAGGGCTAATAGCTCCAACCGCCATATTGGAAATCTGGGGCAAGTGCTGGCTTGGTTCTTCGATACCTTTCCCGGCAGCAACGTCGTCCATTTCCCGCTGAATGGTATCCCTCGTACCTTCCACCGTCTGAACTTGCTTCTTGGCAATGGCAACCATTCCACGCTGTTGCCTGGCTTCCTTCTTCATCTTCTCCAACAGGCTCTTCAACTTATCAGTCTCTTCCTGGACCTCCTTCATTCGCTTGCCCAGTGTGCGTACTTCCTCCTTGTCTCGCAAGAGCGCTTGTTCCGTCTCATCCTTTTCAGCTCGCAGAGCCGATAACTCGCTTTCGTTGGAAATCAAATCAGCGCGCAACTTTCTCAACGTTTCCGCCTGTTCGTTGGTCCTCCGTTTCAAGTCTTCTACGATCCGGGTCTCGTTGTCGTGTTGAGCTCGAACGGAGGAAAGACGCAATTCAATCTCCTTGAGTTGGGTAGCCGATGTGCTCTCCTTCTGCTCGAGTTCTGCCTTTTCTTTTTGCAGGCTTTCTACGCTACGGGTTGTTGAATCAAGAGAATTTTTAGCGTTTCCAATATCCGCAGAGTAGTTTCTTTCAGGTGCTTTGGGGCCTGTAACTTGAGGCTGGATAGCGGATAGAGATCTTGCAGGGGCAGCTTTAGCTTGATGCTGAGTAACTGTAGGGGAAGGTGCCTCGTCATCGCCCATCAAATCACCACCTGGATATTTACGTCTTGCATCAGTCCACCGTGCACTACATATCCCAATGTAAAGGACTACTCACCGTAGTTCGTCACTCCAAACGACTCTGTGCCTCCGGGCAAGCGTGCCCCAGAGGGTTTTGCTTGGCCTGTAGGTGCAGCTGACAAAGGCGGAGTAAAGTAGTTATTCGATTGTGCTTGAGTCTGCTGAGTGGGTCCCGCTGTGGCCGGAGGGGAATCAGCAAACAAGTCAAACAGATCCTTTTGGGTCTGAGAAGGTTGGTTTTGTTGTTGCTCTACGCCGCTTCGCAGTGAGGGAGGAATGAGCGAGGTAGGTAGAGTTGTAGGGACCTCGCTTCCGCCGAGTTTCTTGTTGATCAAGTACAACGCCACAGCGAATTCGTCTTTGTTGAGTTTCCCTTCCTCTCGAATATCCGCAAGGTCCCTACGAGGATGACAGGGAACATTATCTCACCGAAAATGTGCAATAACCTTCAGGATCTGTACCAGAACCTACCAGATTTGAGCGAGAACACCTTCGGGTAAACCACTCTGCAGCATGAACGGTACCGCCACATCGCCTTCGATGTATCCCCTCTTCGCCGTATCCAATCCATCGAAGAATGAATCCGCAGCTTGTTTCTCTTCAAGTTTGATATCCCATGCCTGCTGAGCGGGCTGAGAAGCCATGAAGGTTGATCCGCTGAATTGTCGTGAAGGCGGTACGACGGGAGGGACAGGGTAACCTTGGCCGGTTCTTTGAGGTTGGATAGGTGCACCCGTACCTGTCATTTGTCGAGCCATCATACTTGGCGTAGGGGACCCCGTAGGCGGCATACTTCCTGTCATTTGTCTGGCGATCGGACTGGTGGGCAGGGGAGAGGGTCTAGGCCTTCCTCCACTTGCTTGTTCGTACAGTCCCGCCGGCAAGATTGGAGGCAGTGATTTGAAGGTTCCAGCCATTGAATGTTGAATAAAGTACATAGCAAGGATGAAATCCGGAAGGTCAAGGGACCCTCGTTGTTGTGTATCAGCGAGGTTCCAAATTTGCGCAAGCGTCTCGGTGGGCAGGCCAGACTTGAGGAAGATCGTTTGGGCTTGAGTTGCCGGTAAGAGGCCGTTTACAGGATTTGAAGAGACGAAGAGTCTAGTAAACTGTGTCTTATCAGCCGGGGTGAGCGGTGGATGACCGCCAGCTGACACCCCTCCTGTCGATTGCGACGTCATGGCCGGAGCGGAAGCGGTAGTGCTTGGAGGAGGATCTTGACCTTCGAATCTTGGATACGCTCCAGGTCTGCTTGTCAACTCGGCTCTGACGGCTTCTCCCTTCTGCGCCCACCCGATCAGGCGACATGCTTTCCACCATCCATCTCGAGTCAAATAGCCTGTGTTGTTGGGATCGCATAGAGCCCAGATTTCTCCCAGGGTTCTTTGAGGAAGGGACGAGGTTAGGAGGAAAGTAATGGAAGCATCTCCCGGGAGCACGCCAAGCTGTATCCGACCACGTTAAGCGCAGGAGGTATGCTAGAAGCCAGTGGTTGAACGCACCTTCTCCTTGTCCACCACATCGAACAGCTTGTTGTAGTACGTCTGCTCTTGCGGACCTGATGAAGGGGGAGCGGGATTAGCACGGCGCGGGAAGTTGCGGGAGACGGCACCTACTGAATTGTCCTGCCATATTGCCGTGGGGTGTATCTCGATAACGGATCTCGGAATAGGGAGGATGAATAGGTGCGCTCTTGGGAATGATGAAGATATGGCACAGGATACCCTGCCAACAAGTCTCCGTCGCCGAGATGGCTGGCCCCGCGCACTGACCGGCCGATTCGTCACAGTCCGCGTCCCGGATGACGTTGTTCACCGACGTGTTCGGGCGCACCCTTCCCTGGGAGCAGTCAGTCGCAGCTTCTTCAGTGGACGCGCTCGAGTTGTGGGATACGGTGGCGGTAAAGTCGTGCGAATGTGGCGCAGGAGTCTGATTTGTGGCCCAACATCACGATCCTGTTGATCGCGCTTACGACTCGAATCCACCCCAATATGCCAGTCCTCCCAAACGTGCCCGAAGAGCAAGGCGATCTATCAATGACTCGCAATGTGGTAAAGGTAAGAGTCTACCGACTACGACCCTGAATGTCGCTCGTCAGCACGACGCCCGCGTCGGCCAAAAGAACTCCGAGGTGTAAGCACACCAATCTTAGCTATATTTCTACATGCTACCCACGCACGATATGAATGGCATATGGCTACAATCGACTGCTGATGTATCTCGTAGGAGTCATCAAATGGCCCTTGCACTTGTTTCAGCCTCCGAGGGAGCGTTTGCTGCCAAATTGAGAGTTGCTCAAAACGCCCCTCGCTAGGCTCTGAATGGATCTACCCTGTTTGACCATAGGGTCGATCGATAGGACTGTCAATGACAATGCAGCAGTGGGTGAAGACGAATAGGGATTGTTCGAGGATTCCGGGTTCGAGAGAGGCGGAGGATTGAGGGAAAACCAACGCTCTTACTTGAACGAATGTGGGGAACAGCTGCGTTAAACAGTCTGCAGCCAACTCGGATGTTGCTGAGCGTACACCTTCTGTTTTGCAGCAAGTCGTTTTGAAACGGGAGACCATGAATTGGGTCGACTTTCCTCCCCACCGGACGGATCATGTTGCTTACATGCCGTTTGCGTTTCATACAGTTCGAGTGCCAGAAGAAGCTTGCTAGAGTCTCGGACGCGTGCATCGGAGGGATGGTCTTCCAATGGTTAGTTCCGCTACACCGGCCTTATCATCCCGGCGCGGGTCGGTAGGGATGGGCGCGTAAAGTATGTGCAGTCCTCAAAGACTGTGTTCCTTACCAGTCAGTTCAATAAAAGGTAGAGAGAGTCGCCATTGCGG
>JABRPJ010000187.1:0-12979 GCA_013461525.1 Naganishia randhawae
ACTCATATCCGTCGGTCCAAGTGCTAATGGGCTATTCGACAAGCCCGGTGCAGGTATCAAGCCAGCATTCGCGAGCGTGTTCAGCTCAGTTTGCTGGGAGTTGCCGGTTGATGGTAGCGAGCCGGAGTCCGACGCCTCACCTGACTCGTTACGAGAACTGGGAGAACTCTTGGAAGGCTGATTGGCGGTACTCGGTGTGCTCGAAGCGCTGTTGATTTCCTTCCGTAACTTTTCAAGCTCTCGTTCAAACCTGTCGCAAAAGGTATAGATGATGAGTGCCTCCATAACTGACCTGAGGTCTGAATGCAATTGCTCACTTTCTCCCAAAAACCTCGACGTAGTAGCTTGCGCCGTTCCATACAGCCTGACTCCACAGAAGAACCAAGAACACGATGCAGGACTTTGGGCTGTAGCTGAGAAAAGTTGCGGCGGGTAGCATGCAGATGATCGAGTATACTAGGAAATAATAGCCGTGGTTCATTCAATTCAAGGACAACTTGATCAAGAGGGGAAAAGGGCAGAACCCACCCAGCTGTCCACCCATGAACGCTGCCTCTCGATATGCCGGAGTGATGCCTGGGCAAGTCAATGTAAGAGCGCATCCAGCCAGAGTCGAGATAAAAAGAAATCAAGATACCTTGCAGTGTTTTGCCAATTGGCCCATGCTTGTCATTGAGCATGCTATATCACGAGTCTGTTCTCAGCGAAAATAGATCAGATCACTATATGCGACAATACTCACTATCGGAAACTTGTCTGTCTCTGACCCGATTCAATCTTCTCTCGCCGGTCATGTATGACAAACTTTGGAATACGATGTCAGCCATGATAGTCTTTCGCCGCTACACGGTGACCCCATACCTTCCAATATAATCCTTGCCAAATAACGTCTTTGCGAGAGATGTGGGCTGAATTAGAGCGCGACATCACTGCAGCGAAGAGACAGACTTACAAGGAATAACACTGAACAGAATCATGTCACTCCAGGTTAATTCGGACGTCTTCTTGACTGCAGGATATCGCTCTTCTCTCCCAGGGTAAAAATGCCTGAAGGAAAACACATTAGCGGCTGGATGTTTGCCTTTCGTTGCCGAATCAGGCACGTGTCAGAATCCTTACTGTATGATGATCAGTACCAAGGGTGGATACATGTGAACAAACAGACTGGTAACCTATTATTCCCGGAACTCAGTCTCCGTCAAGCTGGTTAGGTGATGTCCGAACCCACCTTGTCGATACTGTGAAACACAAGGGAATTCCGCCAAGTGATGATGGCACTGGCGATCGGTCCTGAAAGGAACAAGCATAAGCTGGATTAAGGATCGCTATACCTGCAGAACGACTCACCCAGAGTGAGACACCAACAGGTGATGAAGAAGTATACGTTGGACGGGAAAAACCACAACCAGACCAGATCCATGATGTTCACAAAATAGCATAAGCTGTGCGAAGAACGCAAAGCATCAGCGATTTTCAGCAGTGGCCGACGTCTTCTGGGGCGTGTTGTCCACGTACTCTAAAAGAACCAACCCAAGTTGTCAGCAGCGAAGCAAAGAAACAGACATAGACAAAGACCTACCGAACAGGAAATAATGGTATCCTTTCTTCTTGTAACTCCAAATTCGAGTCGGCAGGTAAACAGCGCTCTGAAGTGTGTACGCCAACGGCAACCACTCCGGACAGTTTCCCACAATCAAGCACGTAAAGGTCAAAGACAGCACACTGAACAAGAATGCTAGATTGTTGGCAGGTGCAGGCAGGTACTTAGTTATATAGATAGTTATATCCGCTCTGGAACAAAGAAGGACTCACAAACTTTGTCTCGTGTTCGCACAATTTGCGCGGAATGCCAAGTTGAGGACAGATCATTCACTTTACCGGCGAGCTACACTCCTGCGCATAAGCTTCCATGGTGTAGTTACCTCACTGGAAGTTCGAAAACTAACCTTGAGCCTAATCCGGTCAACCTCCTTCTCCACATCCTTCTTGTATCGACTCCTCCACTTTTCTCGCTTCTCCGCATCGTCTGCATCTTCACCGTCTAGAGGAAGAGGTGTTTGCGCTCCTGGAGTTCGTGGCGTTCGAAGGCCCCTTGGGAGTAACTCTGTAGCTGCTTGCTTCAATTTGCTTGATGAGACGCGAAGTTGACGTTCCAATAGATCAAGACGGGAATCTACCCAATGTCGAGAATGAGCATAACATGAAGGCTAACCATATACAATGAATCATATGTACTCACCAAAGAAAGTTTCGAACACATCTACGCGACGTTGACAAAAGCTATTCAACTGCTGCACCTCGGCGAGTCACATATTCGCGAGGTGGACTTACCGAGCAGGGTTAGCGCTCCGGCCCAATTGTTCTCTTCGTCAGCCTCATAGCCTCCCCCAATCCCGTTTCTTGCGGACCCCCCGTTTTCACCGAAAAGAGAGTTCTTGGAAGATGCGGAACGGGAAAGAGCAGGTCGAGTTGACAAATTGCTGTCTGTATTTGAGGTCGACATCCTTGGTCCGTCGTAGTGCTTCGGAAAGCGTTAGCGAGCAGATACGCAGCTACACCTTTCTGGTCGGTGTGTTCTGATGATCGCTTCAGCAACGGAAGAGATGGATCTGGGCAACCCGAGCAGCTACAACGAGCATGGCCAAGGTGGAAGGCCGGAAGTTCCGAAGGTGACATTCAAAACAAAGCCGGAGCCTGGCCGAATTTCGAACCAGCATGACGTCATGCCTACTCGAGGTGGTTTCTTTTCTTTTCAGTCATTGCTGGTGTCGCCAACAGCTGAAGTGACTCAGTCCACGGAGCCAATGTTATATGTTGTTCAGATTAAGCTACAACACTTCGATCTCTAGGTCTTCCTCCTCCCCAGGCTTGTCATCCTTCCCATCGACCGTCAACTCTTCCTGGCCGAATTCACGTACGTCGAGAACATCGCGTGTGCTTTCATGTCCTTCATCTCTCTTCAACAGACCGACAAGACGGATCATATGTTCGGAAATCTTATATTCGAATTAAATGATGAAAAACAACGTCGATCAGTCCATATCGCAGCAGAGTACCTGTGAGCTGTCCACGTACGTTTGCATCGCTTTCCGCTTCATGTGCAATCTTGATGACAGTATATGTACCCCTGTTCCGCAAAGCTTCTCGGCCGGTGAAACCTAAAAGCACAAGACATCTTCAGTGATTTGGCGCACTCGGGCAGGTTGATGTGAAAACTCACTTGTTGCGAGCAACATCAAAATCTCGACACACATCAGCCGCAACACTGGATCCCGTTCCCTGACCTTGTCTGGGCCCAAGAACTGTAAGGTTTCTGGCAAACATTCGGATTCCTGTTGGGTTTGTCGAACATGTAGTCAGCCCTTATACACAGGCTCTGCATGGCTTTGATCCCTGCTTACATCCATGTCAATCTCTTCCGGGCCCATAAGCGGAGAAAGTACCCATGGAAGCACATCGACACCCTTGACTCTTCTACTAGGGTTTGATGGTAATTGTACGCGATCGTCTAAAGCAGAAGGGATGATGAAGGAATGATCTTTCTCTCGCAGTAGTTGAATGTACTCACGTTCTGTAGCTAATAGGAATGGATGAGATGCCCTGTCCATAGCCGCATTCTTGATGCAGCCTAAAGCCCCACCTCGCCTGATTGTGTCCTTATGTTCCGTGTACACGACGATCTTCGTTAGAAGAGGTTCGTCGTCGGGTGAAAACGTCTCTGGGTCGACCGGCTTCGGGAACGTAGGGTATGGCTTCAATAGGGTCGGTCGAGTTTGTGCGACCTGGAAGATTGATCGTGAAGCGTGTCAGCTGGTTGTAAGAGGCGGGGCCGATGGATCCGTTCTGTCTGTTAAACCTCACCATACTGATATTGGCAAACACGCTGGCCAAGAAGTGAACTCCTCCCTTTCGCTTTGCTCCTTCTTTTCCTTCATCAACGCCCTCTCCAGCGCCATCTTCGAAAGCTTGTACAAGCGCTCGAACAGCGTCCACCGTTGGCAACTTTTCCGGCTGTTCTTCCATCTCCGGACGGAAAGCGGGATGAACGGTTGAAGAGGCAGAACGAGATAACGGATAATAGAACGGCGGAATACTGGAGCCGTTCGGAAATGACGATGGTAAAGGCGGCATTGCCAGAATAGGGATTTGCATAAGCGGGATCATCGGCGTTATGCTAGCATGTGCAGAAATGTTGGATAATAGCATGGCCGATAGTGGGGAAAGTGGAGACGTGTGGTTCTGTTCGATTTTGCGTTTCGGTATTTATCAGTAACAAAGAATCCGTTTCGCCTCCCGCCAAATACTCACACATGTGTATGAAACAAGGAAAGCCAGAAAGTTCTCGTCTGCCAGATGTCGCGCAACTATGATGGTATCGCTCAGGTTAATCAACGCTGAGAAAGCGTCATGGGCGATCATCTTAGTTGAAGAAGCGTCAATCACCCGACATGCGCTCACGCAAGACAACATATGATACTCACTGCTTGATCCCTGCACAACAGCTTCAAATCCTCCAACATACCAATCTTGAACAATTCGGCCTGGCTAAGACTTTGCGTTTTGGATCCATCCTTATCCGCAAGCAATTGAGACTTGGTGGGTGTGCTTCCATTAGGAATGAATATCGAACGGGCTTCTTGACCTTTTGCTGTGTGTCCTACGAGATTCGTAAGGGCGACTTGTCGAGCATCGGGGTTGGGAGAGTGAAGAAACTCAAATAGGTCCGCCAATGAAGACATCTTGCTGTAGTGAGTGTATATGATATGTGAGTTCTCTGCTCCTACTGTTTGTAATCAAATAATAGCTTTCAGAACCTGTCGAATGACCTGGGAAGAGAATCAAACAATTTTTGAGACGAGCAGCAGCTAGCTAAGCAGCTCTTCAGCCTTTCGATTGCTCACTTTATTGTGCTGACCAAATGACCCCGGCCGCCGCGGTGGATCTGCTGTTGGCATGCCCGCATTCTCGTTGCTTCTTCGTCACTTCGTCTGATGAGCTGCATCTGCCTGATCCTTAATCAAGACCAACTTTCTACTAGAGCATTCGAAGGTGCTGTAGTTCAATTGTCACGTAACGCCGCTCAAGTATTCGATCAAATCCGCACCGCAAACGCGATAATTGACCCATATGTCCGACCTTGACGCAATCCGAGCACAAAGGCTCGCTCAGCTTCGAGCACAACAAGGCGGCGGCGGCGGCGGCGGTGGTGGTGGTGCCTCGCCAGGATTTCAGCTCCCTTCAGGAATACCTTCTGCTTCTGGTGCTCCGGGAGGTGGAAACCCAGAAGAAGATGCGGCTGCCAAAGCACAAGCTCAACAACAAGAGGAGGAAATGAGGAGAACTATGATGGGCCAACTTCTGGAATCGGATGCTCGAGAGAGATGTGAGCACCTTTACGACATTTTCTAGTTTGGTTATAATATAGACACTAGCTAATCATTTCGATTCACACCATAGTATCACGTATAGCTTTAACACGTCCTTCGTTGGCGCGACAGATCGAAGACTTGCTAGTCCGCATGGCTAGGTCTGGACAGCTGAGAGGCAAAGTCGGTGACACGGAACTTAAGGGGCTCCTAGAACAGGTATGTTGCTTTTTATCTCTGCAACTCACACTAAGAAGGCTGAACAAATACTAACATTACCTCATGTTGTGCAGGTTTCTGCGCAGTCTCAGCCTCAAGTAGCGGCCTCTACGATACAAACCGGATCGCGCACGAAAAGCTTGGGCGCCGGAATCACGGTGAGCCTTTCCTAAAGGTTTGCGTACAAGGTCAAGGAACTGATGCACTGGAGACCATACTTTCGGCCCTCTTTCGATCCGCTTCCTCAGATCCAACGGAAGAGAGACGTGTCAGATTCTGACGAATACGATCTATGATTGTAATTTTACAAGCCAAATTGTTGTAAATGGTATAACACCCTTAATGGTTTGGATTAAGTGGGATCCAATCTTTTACGGGCTTCCTTGCTCCCTTATTAGCTGGAGGTTGTGGAGTACTCAGCATTCCGACACTTATTCTAGCTCAGTGACCTGCCAACAAATTCCTTTTGTGGGGTGTCGATCGCCTTGACAAACTCAGTGATTGTGTTCAACTTTGCAGCATCAAATCGAGGAAAGACAACCCGGAGAAGCGGTACTGTAACCAGCGAAGATGTAGCCAGAGAAAAGGGAATCGCACTGAAGAGCGATTACGACCGTATAGACTTGTGTCTTGGCTCAACCATTCGAGTATCGATCCGTAGAGCGAAAAACAAGCACAATTGAGAGAAAAGGATGGCGTAGCATGACATGACAAACCGGTCGGCAAAGAGCACAACCCAAAGAGCACTATACAAGCTGCCCTGTCTAGACGGCTTCCACCATCATAACACTGCCATCCCCAACCATCACACACGAACCCCTTCTTCCACAACTTCGAACACCTGTTTTGAAATGTCACAAGTTGTTTCCGTGCGAAGGATCCGCTTAGTGAGCGGCTTGACGTCGCTGCTCCTGCATGACGGTGGCGAGTTCCTCGAGCTTTCGCTTGGATCGGAGGAGCGTACCGAGCTGTTGACAAGAAGGAGTGCAGCGTTAATCGATGCCCGTGGAGAAATCCATCCTGAAGTGACCCAGATACACCAGCGCGGTGGAAAGATCAGGAAGCCACCTGCTGCACCACGTCCATCGGCAACCATATTGACATTTATGTCCCGTCACGCTGCAACCTTCGACTTCAACCCTTTCCCCCTTTTCTGACCTCTCACTGCCAACACCATATCTTCCTCACTGGTAGCATCTAAACCGCCCTAAACGATCGAACCAAACACTCACCCTCTTCTTGGTCAACTTCCTGGCCTTCTTGTCCTTGGAGTTCCTCAACAATTCCATAACTCGCTTTTCGTAAGGCGAGAAACCGGCAACCTCTCGAATGACGTTCTTGACGAAAAGCTTCTTTTCACTGCAAGAGGAAGCACATGCATGAGTCAAAGTATACGATTGAGATAAAGCTGCTAAAGCTTACGTCTGAACACCCTTTCGGTTGGAAGGAAGGGCCTTTCGAGCGATGACGGTGGTGGGTCGTCCTCGGTTGTTACCGAATCGCAAGTCTACCAACAAAAACATTCATCAGGACCGCTGCTGGTATTTACCTCGCCAGAACCCAGATACACACTGCTTCGGGGAGCCTTGTCGGTCATCTGAACGTCAGCCATTGTGAGATCTTGACTTGCTGTTCGGTGAAAATGCCGTGGTAAAAGGATGTTTCGGGCGACAGACGGGGTGCGATGTGGAGTTGCAACGAAGTCGATTCCATGAGTTGTGGTCGATGTCCCGAGAGAGTGGGAGGGCACACGAATCCCACCACGATCGAACGATTCCCAAATTCCCATTTCGACCATAATCCCCAATCATCCGTTTCCAATCCAAGCAAATCCATCAGAAATCATCATATCCATCCCGAGCAAAATTCCATTTCCAGATCCACATTTCGTCGTCGGTGGCATCCAAGGTTAAAGAACGTTAAAACAAGCAAAGCAACACAATCAGCGTTTCGTTCCGTGCGTTCAACCCTTCGATCTGCGTAAATTCACTGACCTTGCCGGTGTTGAAGAAAAGACAGACGTGCTAGGGAAACTCCAAACCAGCAAGTCGTTGAATACGCCTTGACGACGGGCCCAACGAATCGACTTGACCCGCGGCGTCACCGCCAGAAACAGTTTCGCTGGGCCGCCGCGTGGGAAGGAGCCAAAGGCGAAAGCCGAGAGGCGGCTCGGGTACGCGCTAGCTTTGCGCTTTCTTTGGTCAGGCGCTTGATTTGACATACATCCCACAGTATACTTCAAATCTGGCAGTGCAGCTACGAGTTGTTTCAGCAGCTGTTCAAACTCGTCGTTCTTCTCATGAGGTTGATCCGCGACGTTAATAGGACAATGGATGTTAATATGCGGACGCTGTGGCATGCTTCGCGATGTAACAGCTGAATAGGCTGATTTCAGGGGTTCTGGTGAGGACACCTGCTGGGGAGCCATAATGCGTCAAATCAACTACCATGCAAGTTACCTCGAAACATGCGTGTAGTCACGGTTAAGTTTGCCATCGAGGGAGACATCTAGGCCTACGTGCACTTCATGTGAAGTCTACACAAGGCCCTCTTAAGCCGATACTAGCTATTAGGCGCAAATCGCGGTTTGAACAGCTAGATGAACGGGCTTCTTTATGATAAACCCTCACACATTGTTGCCCCATTACCAGGTGTTCCATTTGATTTCTAGTCAATGCTTTCAGCAGGGTGATTTACCTGTTCCATCACGGTATTAAGGAATCGAGTTGTCAAGGTTGTCAAATAGATGACGGCCTCTTGCACAATCTCGTCCTCGAAGAGTCGGCCAGCACGAACGTTCGCCGGGTGAAGCATGTATCTGCTGACGGTATCGCTGTTTGCAGTCCTTTCAGCCAAGCCAACATGGCGACGACCATCGGGGTAATTATAAGTGACAGGGACTTGATCAATGGTTGGCAGTTCTTGCTGGGAAGGTCTTCCTGACGCTAATTTGTCTTCAGCAAGAGGATTACAATCGCTTTTGCCAGCAGAAACGCTAATAGAGCGTCGGACGGGAAACTCAGTTAGAGAGGCTCTTTGAGTAGGCTCCTCGTGTTGTTGAAAGTCTCCGACCTCCATGGCGACAGGCTTGAAAACATAAGGAAGCCCATCTTCACCTAGCAGTTCTTCATCCTCGCTTTCCCTTCCGTCAAACAATTCTGAAGGCTCTGGGATTGTGAGTAACTGGGATTCCTGTTCTTCTTCAGATTCCTGGTCCACTGAATTTCGGTTCGCAGGTCTGTAGATATCATCCTGACTCGCAAGCGGTTTTCGGATACGTAATGCGGTGCAGTGACCGTGGGAATTCCAAGCGTTTATGGCCTCCGTCCTTCTACGTACGTTAGCTTGACATGGCGATTCAGCGGGGCTAAGCTCTTCCTCGTCTTTAACGATGAATTGTGACAGCTGAGGACCTCCCCAGCGGCGATTATTATGATATTCCTCTTGAGTGAGCTCTCTTTCCTGCAGAGGAGAAAGCCAGGCATCCTTAAGTTGTTGCTTATTAAGTGTCGTCATCTCCCAATACTGAGAATCGGGAGGAATTGCTTGAAGCATAGACTGGGAGTTCATGGCAAATCTCAGACTTTGAGCGATACGAGGCCGGAATGTATTGTCGTCATCGGTGGAGTCGCCATGAAGTGATACGACGCCGTTTGCATTACTCCTGAAGTCAGCTGCATTGTCCCCTACGCTATCGTCCGAGATGATATCCCAAGCCGCCCTTTCGAGAGCGTATTCATCGTCCGTTACTTTTATAGTAGTGTTCTCATCCGCATGCGACTCTGCCCGCCATCGGTCGACCGCAGGAGCAATAATGAACGCCTCGGAGCGCTGCCAGGTGGAGTATTCGATTTCAGGCGAGCCTTGTTCTCGTATTTCCCTTTCCGAATAGTTTGGACAGAGAAACACTGCTTGGAGTTTTGAACCTCCGGTCTGCGTTTCCGCTGCATCTTCGTCCTCGTCGCAGATATCGAAAATGGATTCGTCAGGGAGGTTAGTCTCGGGATCGGTGAGGTCGGAAGAGGTCGTGGATAATTTGGGCTGGGTAAAAGACGAATCATACAAGTTAGCCTGTACTCCAAAACTCGAGACGGAATTGTGAGCGATACAATCCCAGTGGCCTTGAAACGCAGAGCGAATAGCGCACGCTCATTCAAGCGAATGCGGCGGCACCTGATGCTGCTCATTTACAGAAGAATGCTAATCCACTCACCTTAAATCTCGATCTCCTGACAAGCATATATAACGCTTTGGACATCGGATTATCCACCCCTCGTTCATGCTCATCCGCTTCTTCCTCTTGTGACACACTCCGATATATGGCATTTTCTAGGTACGACTTGGGCTTAGTCACACGTCTCTCTGCGGCGGAGTTTCTAGATAAACGCTTACTCTTTGATGACCCATCATCAGACTCATCTTCTTGCGAACTGGCCATAGATCCAGCAGCTTGATGCCGGAGTAAGCTGATTTTTTGGCAGTTTTCGTTACGTTCTGGGAAAACTAATTGCAAATCCGAACGAGCCGACTTGTCTTGATCGTGTACGCTAAAGCATTGAGAGTCTTCTCGTTGTCGGCTACTCCCGCAAGCAGGTGAACGAGATCGGAAAAGTCTAAAGTTGTTCAAAGCTAAGGACTTAGGACATTCAGATAGTTCCGTCGATGTTGCGCTGAATAATGGCCAGGTCCCAAGAGCTGAGTCTACTGCTGCATAAATTCGCGAAGATGGTTGTTGGTTTTGCTGCACCGAGTCTGGTCTGATCGTGCATCCACCCGGCCTTTGATGTGGACTAGATGGTGAGGTTTTGGGTGTCTGCGTGAGGAACTTCAATTGCAACGGTGATAGCTTTCCCTGTGTCGATTTTGTCGTGTCCGAAGTCAAGCCCGTCATACGATCCGAGGCCATCTTAGAACTTTGAACAGCAACAACTGGACAGCCATTTGTAGCTTCTTTCGAGCCCGTGTCCGCGGTATGCCCAGTGTTTTCATCCGAATCCATCAAGTTATCGCTCAGATCGTCTTCACCAGCGTCCGATAGCCTGTCAAACTCCATGCCCAAGTCGTTCTTATCGGAACCATTGTTAATCGAAGTTGCAGTTCCTTGTTCTTGCCAACCAGAGGCCATAAAGGGGGAGGCATATGCGGTACATCCGTCATGAGAGCGGTTTCTTGACTGGGATGGAGCCAATAGAGGTATGCCTTCGAAATTCTCGTTTTCAACGGCGATAGCCTGTTGCGGCGAATTTTGCAAAGAACGTGATGAGGTATGTATCTGCAGTGAGTGGCCAGTTTGAATTCTGAAATCATAGCGTACGATAGAGAAGAAGGGGATCATGTTTGACTCACTTCGGGTTTGAGCGTACATTCCGCAGAAACCGCCCATTCTTGCGATAAATAGGAGAGGGTACGCTCCCCTTGAGCATCATTGTCACTCTCCCCATCTGCTGAAACTTGGCATTCTCCCTTAGTAAAGACCTTCCCTTGGTTTTCATTTTCCGAATCATAAATCGATCCAATTCCCTCCGCTTCCTCCATTGTTTGACGATATACCGGTGGCAATCCCGCTAGATTATCCGTCGCTAATAGCTCTTCGACCGAAAGCTCTCCGGTTCCGGCCTGCTTTGCGTCGTTGTGACTGGTGAGCTTTGCCGAATCCATCAATGAACTGGTTGATAAATCAATATCAGTCGGTGTTCTGAAGGCTTGTTTCTTTCCAACGTGTTGCGCAGACATCGGTGTTGGTTTGGACACTTGACGCCCATTGCTGCCGGAACCTAGATTCTGACCGATACTATGGCCTGGATGATGTTGCAGTGTCCAAAGAGGATGGCCAACGATCGATTTCGGAGCCGGAGCATTACCTATTCTAGAAGCAAATGGACGTTTCTGCAGTTGTCGATAGCTTCCCTTGAGATGGTCTATGTTGGACTTTTTCGAACTAGATGCATCGTGTACGGGATTCTTGACGCGTCTATTGATGCCAGCCATAACGGTGACTGTTCCTTTGATTGCAGGTGAAGGAGAAAACACGTACTCGAGGATTGACTTGGAAAGAACGGTTGTTTCTAAGAAAAACTACGATTCAACTTGCCCTGAGCATTTTGTGATGGGAGTCTTGGTCAAAAGGGGCGATCGTTTGGGAGACACAAAGGAACTGCTTACCACAGTTGGATCCCAGTTGTCCAATCGTGTGTGTATGACCTGGATCTGATCCGATTTCTGTCAGAAACCAATACGAAACATAGCTTCAAGGCATCGTTGCCCGTTAGAAATGACGCAAGTACCGAGGTGTAGACCAGTCTATAACGTATGGAGAACCATTCAAAATTGACAGAAGACTATACAGTATACTGAAAAAACCGTTAGCCACAACTTCCCGGGTGTCTTAAGATATCACGAGCAGCAATGAAGGCTCTCTGTTACCGTAAGAAGCACCCAAAAGAATGAAACATCTGATGAGCCTACCAGCTGCACAGCCAATGCCCGGTCTGCCGTAAGAGCACGTTATGCTTGTCGCGGCTTGAAAGATGCTATCGAGAGATGGCAGTAGAATGAAAGGTGACGCCCGGAGATATCATTTGAAGTAGCAGTCTCAAGCGACTCACGCGACGAGTAGTCGGCCAAGGACCCGAACATCGAGCGGCGGCATATGACGATATCGAACTGTCGATTCGCGATTGGTATCGTCTCTGAGGTCAGCCAACTGCTAACCAAACGCACAGTCACTCGCTGACTGACCATGGCTGGATAGTAGCATGATATTGCAGTACATTAGACTTATCACCTTCCATTACGTAGTAGTTAGTACCTCATGGCAAGACAGCTGCCTGGAGCAAAACAGCTTAGCACACGGCGTCAGTGAAAGCAAAAGCCCGTTAATCGCCTGGTAACTCTGGCATGTTGACTGCGCTCTCAGGTAAGTGTGGCATCTGAGCTGCTATATAGAACCGCGGAAAAGAGAACTATCGACGCACGGCTCCTGAGTGTAGTGGATATGAACTCAACCAGATGTAGTGGATTGAACCCCAAAATAAGGAGCCCCAGTTTGCTTGATGTCTCGAGTTCTTGGCCGCGTAGGTTTGATTTCGGATCGTCGCGAGGACTTTTGCGATCATCTCACACTCCTTTCGGGGTCCCCATCTTGTGGATCACTTGTCCGCTACTATGAGGCGCGTTGCCTGATCGCTCAGTGTTCCCGTCGAACATGTTGGGCAAGCGGGTCAGGCATGGTGGGGCATTGTCCCTGAGGTGCTCAAAGCCTGCGGCCCTTGTTGTCTTGCTCTTGTATCGCCTTGTGCTGAGCGGATGGGACTTGAGGACGGCGGACGACAAAATGGATTCAGCAGGATGGTCTTGTCAGCAATGACACGTTCTAATTACGGACGGACATGAGT
>JABRPJ010000188.1:0-12865 GCA_013461525.1 Naganishia randhawae
ACCCACGTCACCCAACGGCTTAGAATTTGACCATAGAAACCTGCAATGTTCAAAATTCAAATCAAACCCCCCCCCCCCCCCCCCCCCCCACCCACGAGTGAGCAGTGCTTAAAGAGACGGTAATCCGACCCTCAATCCCAGCTACAATCCAGCTTTAAACCCTATTTTTACATGAACCCGCGTGTTTCTACGGTTCTGCGATATAATTTGCTCCCTGTCCGGCCATACATGAGTATTACAACCCAGACTGCAAACGAATCTGTGTAGGTTAACAGGTGTACCAGCGCCCATCAGCATGCAGCTTGTATGGTTATGTCCGCCGTTGAAAGTGCACAGTATAATCGTCCAGCGGTTCAACAAGCGCCGAATCCGTTGATATATCTGGACACACAGGCCATCTTGGTGGACGATGTTGATGAAGAGGTAAGTGTATCTTGTGCACCCGACTCTACGTGAGCCAGAGCATGGTGTTGCTGCAGCAGGAGATTGCTAAGTCTAACTATTGCATAGATCTTCGATCTATATGCCAATATCGCAGCTAATCGAGAACAAGCAACATCTTCTAACACGGGATTGGGTTTCTTGTCTTCTCACGATGCCATCTACCATGTCGAGTTTGAGCTTGGACCTGTAACAAAGTCACCTTTTTCACAGCATGAGAAACTCATCGGCAAAGGCTCTCATCGTTCGAAACATCACACCAAGTTACCTCGTACGGCATCACCTGCTTCCTCCAAAACTATCACCGCCGAAATCGCTCAGGATTTGAACTCGTTGAGAAATAGAAAGGGAGATACCGGCAGCGTTATTTGGAGAAGCAGGTAAAGTAGACAAATGTCTTCCCCTGCGCTACCCAATCTTCCAACTCACCACCGGTGCAACAGTCTTTTCCTTGCCAAACAGATTCTTCAGCAATATCACTATCCTTTATCCTCAACGCCAACGTTCCTATCTAAAGAACACGCTTCATCAGCAAAGGTTCTCGAAATTGGCTCAGGGACAGGCGTGTTGGGCGTGCTTCTACACAGGTTGTTTGGCAAATGGACAGCTACAGATCAATACGACCACTTGAAGCTTATCGCACGGAACGTGAAAAGTAACAGCTGTGCGGACACTTTGCGAGTAGAAGAGGTCGATTGGGTCGATGTCCATACGCATTTCGTCAAGCAGAATTGCAAAGCTTCGTACGCTCAGGAAATCGGGGACATCAGCGGAACTGGCGCTCAAGAGCCGTACGACCTCATCATTGCGGTCGATTGTATCTATAATGAAGCTCTCATCCCGCCGTTCGTTTCTACTCTGGAATACTATGCAGCCAGGGGAAAGACGGTGGTAATGGTCGTTTGTGAATTACGCTCGGTGGAAGTTGTAAGTTTTCGCCTGCTTTGACCCTGCGTGACTTCATAATGCCTTCAAGCTCTTCAACTTTTTGCCCTGTAGATGACAGAGTTCTTGCAAGAATGGACTGGACGCGGTGGATGGATCGTTTATCGTCTGAGTGAAACCGCGCTTGGGGAAGAACTGAGAAGCAATTTCGTGGCATGGATAGGTTGGCGGATGTGACCGCAAGTAACAGTAAACCCGTTCGTTAGCGTCATTTGAACATAGATCATGGTCTCCTTTGTAACGTGGTCCAGTCGTACGAAGCGCTGTTAGCTGATTTACCGGCCTCAGTTGTAATAATCCGACATATGCCGTGATTAAGCATCGTTAGCATATTAGGACCACCGCCAGGGTAGCGCCCTCCCCGAGTTCTTCGAAAGCTCGTGATGATGGTGTTTCGAACACGGTCCTCGCATCTGTCTCTTGCGTCTCTCGTATTAGGGTTGATATGCGATCGCTGCTGTAAGCCGCATGACCAGTGAACAACACTACGAGATCCATCGAGCAATATGCCTGCCGTGCTACAACCCTATACACCTGTCTATATGCAAAGAACGAAAATACGTCCTTCAACTCCGCATAAACGACTTTTAACTCCACATTATTTCTCTAGTTGAGCATTCTCATGGTCAACTCGAAGAACAAGAACGTTGCTCCGTTCGCGAAGGGTGACCTGTCAGGCAACGCAAGGTCAGCATCAAGAAACCGTATGGTACTAGCCAAGAAAGCATAGCTCAAGATGCATACCTAATCAGAGTCGGGGTGAGGCCGTTTGTGAATCCACTCAAACCCTGTGTCCTCCAAGTTTTCCTTGCGCAATCGACAATACCCCTATAGGTAGCTTTACTCTTGTCCAAGCTGTCTGTCTGAAGCTTGCTTTTGATAACGTCTACAGGGTAGATTGCTGCCCACAGTGCGTAACCTCCTGCGGCTCCGTAGGCTACAGCCCAAATCGGAGAGATGTCGGTTCGAGCCACGTTGTTCCTTTTACAATGTCGCTGAACAAGGGCTTCATAACACGCAAAGTACGCTCTACATAGACAATACGGCCTCAGATGTGGTTCAAGGGGTCGCAGAATAGCATATGGTCTGACTTACCCGTAACCGACACCATCTCTCCAGATAGTGGAGATTTGTCCCTTGAATACGCCAGCCAGTCCATTCGCGGCATAAAGCTTTCGAACACAGTCCAAAGGTCCGCTGTACAGCTTGGGAGTGACGTTAGGCTGTGTCTGCAGCCTGATCCTGATGTGTTCCACTGGACCCGATACGACGGTGTTTGCTACACCGGCAAAGGCTCCTGCAGCGCACAGTTCAGGGAGTGACAACTCCTGTCCTGGATGTCCAAAGTACCGCTTTGCGCTTTCGAGTGCGGCGAATTGGATGGAAACGCATGCACCGATACCCAGCAGTGGTGTTAGTGTACCTTTGTAGAATGCGAGCGGACCTTCGTTCTTGAGAACACGGCTGGCGCAGTCCAGAGCAGAAGAGAATGTGCCGGGAGTGGACGTCTGCATTCGGACTTTGACCATATCGAAAGGCTGACCGACTAAGACTTGGGCAATACCACCAACGGTACCTGACGGAGTTCCCATCCAAGAGCTAGTTAGTAGCCAAACGGGGTCGTGGTCGTCTGAAAAAGAGTACATACCGGCCAAGAGGTCCTTCTGCGTTCGACTGATTTTCTGGACACCAGCCGGTGCTTGTGGTGCTTCGAGAAGTTCAGACATTTTGGCGAATGTAGGGTCGATATCCGAATGGCCTGATCACTCGCTGCTGGTCGATATGAAAAGGTCTCCTCTTGGGTTGCTACTTTTCGTATCGCTACTTTGTGTATCGGCCTTAGCCCACCGCGTCTTCCTCTACAAAAGTTGCTATCATCCGAAGCGCGCTAACTTTTACGGGTTACTTCCGATCGTCTGCAACGATTTCGGTTCAATGATAGGATAGCTCAGCTAATACTGCGATTTTTCCATTCGTATATATATGCTACTAGGCGATACATTTGCGAGACAAACAGCGCAGGTGAGTATTACTGCTAACACAAGGCCACTATAAATTGCATTGAAGGCGACCTAAGCGTTGTGATTGATGTAGCGTTGCAGGTCGCGGAAGCTGTCGATTCTTTTCTCACACCACGACATCATTTCCTGAGCCATCCGGTACACTTCAGTGTTTGGCTTATTATAGAGCATGGCATTACTAAAAGCCCGAAGCTTAGCAAAAGATCATCGGGAAAAGCGGGAAGGGCACGATAGCTTACGAGAAGACGAGCCACAGATCGCGTTGGAATTCATCGATACTTGTGATTTCTCCTTTTTTGATTCTACTTTTGATCTTCTTCAAATCCATGGGCTGCTTAACGACTTTGGAATATCCTGGAGCATCGGACTAAATGTAAGATGTAAGATGAGAATGGCTTTAGCGTTGGAGATGAAGGATAATACCGTATACTTACCTCACGCACGGGATTCAGAAACAATGGACCGTGCTTGTATGCAACAATTTCCTCATACAACGGATTAATTATGCTCTGAAAAGCTTTGTTACTGGATACGGTAGGTGTTGCGTTGGCTGTGGACCGTGTCGCACGCGTTCGACCAGACGCCTGTTTTTGTTGATTTGGATTCGACGTTGACTCATTTAGGTCGGTTTCTTCATCTCTGTCTAATTCTCTGTGATTCTCTTCTGGGAGCTGCTGAGCTACGGAGTAGCAAGATCAGTGATACACATTGAGAACCAAGACTTTGCGTAAGCTCGCTAACCGTCTTTGCGCGAATCTCGCGTTTTCTGTGAAGGTTTCGTACCCTTTTCCGGCTTCTCACTGCCCCTATCATCCTCGACAGTATCGGCTTCTGAGTCCTCTCTGATGTTTCTCGCATTCTTGGGAGGACGGCCGACCTTTCGAGGTTGATATGCTGGCTGGCCCTTTTTTTCTGAGCCGTCTTCATCAACTGTATCATCAGTATTCGTGTGATGATGCTTCTCAGGAGTAACTCGGGTGAATCGACCTGATCTGCGGCTCGCACTGTAGAAATCATCAACGTTGAGAGAAATGAAACTGGAAGGTAAAAGATAAACACATACGCATTCTTCTTCGATGATTGATCGCCCTCCTTGTTTCCCCTATGTCGTGTTGAACGTTCGATAGAGCCCCGCCCCTTTCCGCTCGCGTTATCGTCAGCCTCCGAGTCCTCCTCAATCGTTGGAGGTTTGCCCCTGGTGCTTATGCGCCGCTTAAGTCCTCGCCTCGGCACATCGGCCTCGTCTTCTTCTCTATCACTACTCCTTCTTTTAATCTTCTTCTGTTGAGTATCGGTTCCGTCCGTATCATCGGTATCACCTGCTCTTCTGTACTCGTTAGATCCGCCTGGGGACGGTGCGGGCGATAGTTCATCCTGACTCAATGTATTACGCGACTTTTGGTACGGACGCTTAGCAGGAGTGGAGGGTACTCCGCCATCACTTTCTCTCGCTCGTTTCCTGCCTCTTTTACCAACTACCTTTCCTGTATCTTCCTTCGTTGAGACGCGCAGATCTTTCCGGCCTGTCCGCAGTTTGGTTTGTGGGATGTCCGGACTTAGCTCTGACGAAGTAGGTTTCTCCATATCGACATCTTGGCTTTCTCCTTTGACCTTCCTGGCAACCGGGGATAGCGCAAGTGATAATGTTGGGGAAGCAGGTGGAGTGGTCAGCTCCGATCGACTGGAATCAGAATCAGCGCCTTCTCCCTGACTGCCCTCATCAGCTTCAAGTTTTACTGCTCGAGGTGACTTGGTCTTGTTCTGCTGCGCTTCTGTTTTCCTCGTGACTCGCGTGGGCCTCCTAGGCGAGGTGCTTGGTCCGCTGCTCTTGCTCGATTTTCTGCCGTGGCGCTTTACGCTGGATCTTTCTCTCGCCGCTTCATCCTGAGAATCGGGAACTTCTTGCGAATCGGGAACAACTTCCGTGTCTCTTGCTTCTGTGTCTTTTGCTTCTGTCACTGACATTTCTTCTGTCGTGGCAGACCTTTTCTCCCCTATACTAGGAGTTCCCGCTACTGTGGGCGTGGAAGGTGCATTTTTCACTGCTATCTTCCGGTGATTGTAAACTCCCGGGACGGTTCGATCTTGTTCACGTCGGGTACTTGTGGCCGGACTTCCTTCTTCCTTTACTGATACCGTCGGTTCCGGGACCGGAACAGACTCGTTCTGACTCTTTGCAAGCATCGAAGCAGGGTCTTTCCGGGGATCCTGGAGGTGCGAAACTGGTGTCGAAGTGGCAGCGCCTGCTGATTGGGGACGGTGAGGCCTGCTTGTTACTGACTGCTCTGAAACAGACGGACTCGGAGACGCTGTTGCCTGTTTTCTTATTCTGCTCAAATCTTGACCGCTAGCTTGTTCAGATTGTACTCGTCCCCGAAAATCTTTACGGGGATACTGGCTAGATATCGTGCCTTCTTGCTTTCCATCAGTAGCCCTTGCGGCGGGCATGCCCTTCGTTTCACTACCTGGGCCCAGATGAGAGCCGATTCCCATCGATAATCCCGGGCTTTCCGTCCGCTTTTTCGGTTGAACCTGCAGCGGGGGTACTTCATTGGTGGGTTCGAAATGATGTACTACGGACGTCGGGTAAGGTTTGAGAATCTCGCCGTTGACGACTACCGAAGGAGTCGGCGTTGGCGTGGGAGACGGTGAGGCTGTTGTACTTGCCGCTTGTGCAGAAGAGGCAGACAAGGGTACATTCTCTTGCACCTCAGTCTTGGGTTGAGCAGTTTCTACCGCCGGTTCGGCAGATGTATTGGAACGTAGGGTTCCGGCTGCAGCAAGCCTCAAGTCGTCTTTTGTGGGAAGCCATTTAGAGAGAGACTCTAGATCGGTAGCGGTCCCGTTTCTTGTTGAGATGCTGTCTTGCGTTTTGGCCCGCGTTTTGATGACTGTATGGCGGAGCTCTTCCATGAGAGGGGCGTTATGGATACCATCACCAGATTTTATCGCATCGATATCGCTGGTCAGGTTTCTGTATGATAAGAGAAGACGTGCAAATGTAACGTGAATGAAGCATTACAGTCATAGTCCGCAGTCGCAAAAGGTTTGCAGTGTGTCAGCAACGACTTCGTGCTACGATACTTAGGTATTGCAAACAACGTACCGAAACTGCAATTCCTGATCTTCAATGGTTGCCTTTAGCTCCTTCATTCTTTCCATATAGAAATATTGCGCCATTGCCAGATGTGCTTTAGCTGTAACATAAAACCCAGGGAATGGTGTGAGATGCAAGGACATTCCTTCCGTGTAGCAAGAAGAACCCACCGTTCGGCTTTTCGAGATCAGGGAGCATGCTAAGGCTGAACATCACAGAGAAAAGCAAAACAGTTCAAAAAGCACATTGTAAGCCGGGCGTAGAGAACTCACTTCCCGAAGCCTGCTTCTGCCATCAGGTCATCGTAAAAACCCCGGCAGTTCTGTAAGCAAGGGTTGGCGCAATTGATCAATGTACAATACACAACTTTCACGTTCAGCGGAGACTGACATGTTCTGTGAAAATCTCCTTCTCTTCCTCGCTCAAGGTCGTACATTCATGCAGCTTGTTAGCAACGTTGTTCCAGTTATTTCCCAAGCTCTTGCCTATCGGAGCCCCGAGATGATGAACGGCTTGAGCGAACAGCAATTTGCAGCGAATCGACAGTCTATTTGTCGGAACCGGGTTTGGCGAGACGGTCGGTGAAGGCGGAGAAATCGTTCCGGTACAAGCCTGTCCTGCGGTAGTCACAGCCATCGTATCACGTTGGCAGGGCAGCCTGCACGGATGATGCTGGCGACGACACGTTGTTGAATCAACGGATCCTGCTTATTTGCTTGTTGATTTGTTGAAACAGCTGAAACCACTCGGCACGAACCCCCTTGGACGGGCGCGACCAAGCCAAGGAACCCCTCGGGCGGTATGACGAAGCACAACCCAAGTGATTCGAGTGTGCCTCACTGCCATCCGGCCACAGGGTTATCGTTCCACAGCTCATATACTTTCCCCATCGAGGCATAGAACATCCCCTGTCTGAATTCCGAGATATGTCTGATCCTTCCGCCAGTTTGGAGCCATTCCTCCTCGTCGCTCGATCCACCAAAGGAGCTGCAGCAGCAAAAGTCATCATGGACGCTACATCGGCTGTATGTCGCTTTGGTATCTCTCTTGACACGTCTGACTGATCAAAGTCCCTTCTACACCTTAGCCTGGCGTCTATGGATTCGGGGAGCTCCTAGATATGCCAAACATCAAACAGGTTAGTCCCCTTGAACACTGTCCATCCTCTTCTTCAGTCACGCTGCTCTAACCTCGAATATTTCGCAGTTACAATCTCACGAAACTCTATCTTCTCACTACACCTTACTGCAACTCTTCGCCTACGGCACCTTTCAATCTTATCGAGGTATATGGAGCAAATTCAGCTTCTCATATTTCTATATATCAAACGCTGATTAGGTTGCGAATTACAGCCGATTCAACCGCATACCCTTCTCTCAATGAAGCCCAGATCGAAAAGCTTAAACAACTCTCATTAGTCTCACTTGGTATGGAGTCTCGAGTCGGTATTCTCCCTTGATTTCAGATCCGACCTGTGCTGATGGCCTTTTGCAATTCAGTCTCTCGCGTATGCGTCATTGCTCCCACTCCTAAACCAGCCATCTGTCAGAGCATTGGAAGACTTGATCATTGATTCTATCTATGCCGGCATCATTTCTGGTAGGATGGATCAGAAGAACGAGCGATTTAGCGTGGATTGGGTACTAGGAAGAGATTTGGATGTCGGAGGCAGTGGCTTGCGAGATCTTGGCATGAGATTGGAGAACTGGTGAGTTGTGACAGCATACAAAGCACACAGTCATCTACGCAAAACAACTGACACGCTGGGTGTATTGTCTGATGGACTTGCTATCAGGTCCGAAATGACGGAAAACCTTCTCTCCTCCCTGGATATGAAGATCGCTCAATCTCGAGCTGAAACGATCGCGACGAGAGCCTTTGCAGAACAACAGAAGCAAGAGCGATTCAACAGCTATGATGCCTTCTCCAGTATGGGAAAGGCCAAGAGTAAAAGAGGCGACAAGCAACAACAGCCCTTGCGACCTGAGAAGGACCAACCGAGTCAGATGTCTGAGCTTGATGCTGTGTTATCAGGGACAAGCAGAAACACAAGATCCCACGCAAGGAGAACCCATGTTTCGGACGGTATTTCAGATGGTATTGCGCCAAATGAAGCCGAGTCACGACTTGCAGAGGGTGATGGGTTGAACAATGCCCCTGATGGAAGCGCAAATGCTTCTAGCAGAGTTAGGTTGTGAGTACGTCGAAGACACTGGTTTTGAACAGCTCAAGCAGGTCAGCGCATCTAACCTCGGAATCTGATCTAATAACAGGCATAGTGGCGCTACTGCATCTCAGGCTTCGGAAGCGGTGAAACGTGTTCGACGAGGCAATTGAACGGCTGCCGGATAGATCGCTGTTCTTAGGAGTTATCATTGGCGAGCTCTTTGTATTCACCATTAGTACGGGTGCTATCCAGCTCTGGAGCCTGAACCTCGATGTGAGGTGGCGCTAAGTACCGTTGTATCATAGATGACAGCTGGACGCGAAGCAGGTTACATATGTATTAGGAAGTCCAAAGGAGTACTTTTGACGTTTCAGAGTCGTTCGGCTTCCGAGTTTCGAAGCTTTCCGAAGAAGTTAGATACCAGGTAAGCTAGCCTCTTTCTGGCTCTTCAGATATATAAGGTGCTGTCGCTCTGGTCGTGAGGAAACCCCTACCTCTTCGAACCATCTCAAATCTCAAATAACATCATGACAATTTTCTCCGGTCAGGAAACCAAGGAAATGACTTTGTCTACAGGTAGTACGACAGCAACACAACCCCCGTACCATAACAATGAGCAAGCAGTCCTCCGAAGAGTCCTTCTGGGCGAATGTTGCCTCTACAATCAAGAATGGTATTATCTCTATTTTATCCTTTGGAAGTGACGAAGAACTAGACTGGGAGGCATGGGAAAAAGAAGTTGTCGGCAAACCCTTTGTGCGTCGATTTAATGGAGATCCTTCCCAAGCAAAGGATGGTATATATGAGGAAATTGTGAACATTCCCCTCAAGCGGAAGCCTGAAAAACGGTGGATGTTTCAAGGAAGGATATATTGCGATGAAGAAGGGAACGTGCTCCGTTTCGAACCAATCGTTCCCCTCGGTAAGCCTCGTCGGGTATAGGAAGGCGTTACTAGGACAGAGCCGAATCCCTAGGAGTTCAGGAAAGCCATTGGACAGAGGAAGGGGTGATTCTGCATCGGGACGATATACAACGCGTTACATGGATTGAGCTATGGATACATACATTTTTACATCATCCGAGTGCGCCTTGAAACACACGAAATATTGTATAACAAGGTAGCATTTCTAACCTATAATTGTGCTATATTATCTGCCCTTTCTGTGCTCTACATCTTGCATCGGTTCTACAAGAGGGAAAGACCGGTAAGCTCCCGCTGACAGCGCTCAATGCACTCGGAGCGAAAGTTGCAGAAGGTTCCATAGACTCACATTCTCAACTCGGCAAGATCTTCTTCCTCCAAATCCTCCACCAGATCCCACAACCGTTCAAATTCGTCCTCTATCGCTCCTGCTGCTGCTTCCTGAAAAAGGATCCTCGTTCCACCAGGGGGCACGTTGCTATCGGTTGAAGCCTTTGACGCCACAGAGGGAGATGCCGGTGTTGCGGGAGACGGAGTCGTTTGAGAAGCGCTCGTTGTATTCACGCCCATGATCGAGCCTCGAACGGCGCCCAGTGGTAATGGGATCACCCACATCTTCTCTCTGAGCCGTTTGTGACGCTCACGGTCTTCCTCCATACGTTTCAATGTATCACTGCGAGAGAACTCGGTCGATGTTGGAGCTGGACGTTTACGGGTGGTTGCGGTTGGTACAGCTGGTGCGGATGTTGAAGGTGGTCTACGGTCAGAGAGCAAGATATTAAGGCTTCAGATGGTCAATATCACGCAGGGCGGAAGCGGGCTGAGCCTACCGAGTTCGTCTGTCTTCCAGAGCGGTCAGGACTCGATCACAAACGTCTGCATGGATTGCTCGTTTTTGTCTAAGGGATTGTACGACCTGATTGTCAAACGAGGAGAAAGAGCGTCAACCGAAAGTTTCTGATCGATAAAGGTTCGGGGTTCGATAGAACCCCTCAGCCTTGCACGGTGCCTGACGGCGCGGCACTCACTTGTTTGGCACTAAGCAGGTTCAACATGCCTTCTTTGCCCTCTGGCACTACAAACCCTACCAGTGTCTCTAAATCCTTTTCAAGGAACGCCGCATAAGGCAAATCCGTTGGAACACCAGAAGTCGATATCAGGGTTGAGGCGTTGGGTGGTGGAAGTGAATTTGCACTGGTACTAGGGTCGCAAAGAGTGTCAAGCATGTAAAAGATATTGATCCGTGCATTGAGAGAACCCTGTAACAATCGCCAACGTTGAGCTATAGACGAGAATAGCAATCGGCAAGAAACAAGATCATCGACGATGAAAGCTTACTTTGGCAGACTCCTCCATTATGCACTCCCATAGATCCTCTCCACACTTCCTTCCGTACTTGACAGCATACGAGACGACCGCTTGAATAGATTGCTGGGATGCGTTCAACCGGCGTAGCAGCTGTAGAAAATGCAAACGAGCTTCGAAGGGGTCGAAGGACATCGCAGGGAGTTCACTGCAGTCTTCAAGGGCGATCTAATGGTGGCAGTGACGTTCGCAGGAGGGCCTTGTTACGTTGATGTTGTTCATGAATTAGTGCGAATGAAGAGTGTTGGAAGATAGAGAACAGCTACCAAGACGACATATTGCTTCATGCTTGATCTGCTTCCGCGCCGCACGATCGCGAGGATGTCGGGCCCCGAGATCCTGTGGTTTCTCACTTCTGAGACTTGCTGTTATTCGCCCCGGCATGCTCAGAACTGCTACGTCAGTCGAAGAATACTCGCTAAACAACTACTTGGATCCCTGGTCCAGTGCCTCGTGATCAGAGCAACACTACTGCTTGGACCGCCGGCGTAACCTCTACCACTCAGTCGAGCCTCCTTTACTGCACCGGTATATTACGGTTCAAAAGGATATCCTTCAAATCCGGATTCTCAACCTGCTCTCTTCCCAGCTGCCTCACCTTTGAAGGCTTCGGTGTCAACGCAAGCTCCTTTTTCGCACGGAAGGGACAAGTATAATAGGACATTGAGCATCATAGATTGGAGCGTTTAGGCAGAGGTGGATATATGGTTAGTGTTATATGCAACCCTTTATTGGCTCCCTTCTCCCCTCCTTCGATGCTTGGTGTTTGAGGGCAGACTCAAGAAGCTGCTCAAGACCCTCAGCAAGTCAGATCTCAAGAGGAAGGGCTATCGTCTCAAGAGGCTTGAGAGAGGACCATGCAAGGTGGAGGTCATGTGATCAAGAATCATGGGATGCCCGGCACAGACAGCGCTGAAGTGTGTGTTAGTTGTGAGTCTGGACATCTGGTGTGCCCCGGGGAAGCATGTATGGCTAACGTTTAGCACCCCCGCAGCGCTACCCCTGGACGCCTGCCACTGCCATACCGACACCGTCAACAAGTCTGGCATCTGCTGCACACGCGCGCAATCTGCATCCGCGCGCGCGAGAATGTCAGGCTCGCCACGCGCACTAATGGGCACGCACGGAGGAGCGAATGGCAGGCGCCTGACGGAATCGGAAGGTGCGCGTGGCTCGCTCAGTTTGGCAATTTCCCTATGGCGAGCGGCCACACGGCACAGCGGATCGCGCACCCTCCTCGTTCGTCTCCTCCCGTCGACTGGCCAAGTGTTCATTCTCTGCATCTCTCCTCGTCAACACGCAGGTCACCCTCGAGAGACGGCCAAGATAGAATCAATCCGCAAACGCACCCTTCCTCACCATGTCTGACACTGAACAGCAAACCAAAACTGCCAACGAGGACGTTCCTATGGATGACGTCCCCGCCACTACCGAACAAGGCGCTGCTCCCGTGGCCGACGAAGCACCTGTAGAGGACTCTGCTGCCATGGACACGGAAGAGCCTGCCGCTGCCGAAGAGGAAACCAACGAGACCACGGAAAAGCCCACTTCATCCGAGAAACCGGTCAGCTCAAAGTCCAAGAACCGAGCACCGGCGTCCGCCCGAAAGGAGGGGAACAGCAGCAGGAAACTTGCAGGCAAGATCGCAAAGCCAGATGCAAAGGAGAGCTCGAAGGGCAAATTCAAGGTCGGCGATGTCGTTTTGGGAAAGCTGAAGGGTTACCCTGCCTGGCGTGAGTGATTTCATTTCGTAAATCATCACAAGCGGCGTCCAAAATGCCGAAATGACTACGAGAGAGGGACTTTTGCAAATAGCAAAGTCGGGGGGGGGGGGGGGGGGGGGGGGCCGGCTATCGGGTTGGGTTTCTGCGGGTGCCAAATAATGTGGTCAAATTTGATTTTACGC
>JABRPJ010000189.1:0-12837 GCA_013461525.1 Naganishia randhawae
GCGCTGGCCCGCACTCGGTAGCTCGTCGATATTCCTTTGGTCGTGTTGTACGCACTTTACACATAAACTTTGTGCGCGGTATCAATTTTGCATGAATCAGCATCGGACTGCTCGTTTCTAAATCCTCAAACTCCTCACAAGGAAATAATCACGCACACGTATCGTCCTAGTGGCCTATCATGGTATACAAACCCTAAACGCCATGTCAGCATACGATGGATCAGTATGCATTGACTGTGTTGCCCTTCTTGATTGTGCGCGGGCGGAGTGGTGCAGCCAGTGGGCTGCCGATGCCCAGGCACACTCTTACAGCCTATAAGTTGATGTTAAAACTCGTGAGGGACTGCTGGTCATTCACAAAAACAAACGCACAGACATACCTTTGTTGCGTCTCCAGGCTTGCGCGGCGAGTCGTGCCTTTTGGTTTGTGCGCGGGCGGGAGACTCACCCTACGGCTGCTTTGCGCCCCCCATTTTGCGTCGCACTCCACCGTTGTCCATCCGGGTGGTATAGCGGGCATGTGACGTCCATCCTGAAGATACGCACAGGAATTTTGGTGTGGCAGCTATTCATCGCAGCTGCCGCCCTGTTGTCTGTGTGCGAGCGACCCTGCAGCACCATTACCCCCAGCATGCCCTGGGACACTCTAACAGCTTCTAATGTGATGGTATTACTGCTGAGAGACCGCTGGTCGCTGTTAAGAACATACGCACAGGCTTAATTCTGGTGCGAGTCCAAGGTTGTGTAGCGAATACTGTATCTTCGTGCGCGAACGGACGATTGCAGGTGTGGCTGTTTTGCACCCCACTCAACGTGTTGCACCTTTTCAGCGTCGTTCCAGGGGGCATTTCATGCGTCTGTGTTGAGAAATGGAGATATTCACAGGAAATGAGTGGTACAGACGTTTTTGCGCGACTGTCCCTTTGTGTCTCTGTGCGCGGGCGATCGTGGGATGCTACTGGCCTGGCGACGCAATAGAGTATTCATACGGGTTGTATAACAAAAGTAACACCCGTTAGGAAGAACGGCTGCCCCTCAAAAACATACGCACAGGCATTCCTCCTTTGACACGTGCCAAAACTTGTGTGGCGAAGACTTTATCGCTGTGCGCGACCGGTGGATTACCGCTAGGCTTACCTGCCACCCACAACTCACGATGCACTCCCTTAGGGTAGCTTCAACGGATATTTCGAGCGCTTGTGGTGCAGCGTGACAATACGCACAGGAAATGTAATCTGACAGTTGTTCCGCGCGCCTGGTGCCTTGTTTGTCTGTGTGCGGGTTACCGTGTAACCCTACTGGGTCCACAATGACCTGGGACCCTCGTACGGGTTGCACGGAGGCGTTAATGACTTCTAGAGACCCCTTGTCGCTCTGAACAACATACGCACAGGCATAACTCCGTTAAGCGTTTCCAGCTTTTGTTGCGAGGATTGTATTGCTGGGCGCGAACAGAGGACGGTAGCTGCCACTGGCCTGCAGGCATCACATCGCGATGTACTCCATAAGCTTGGTTTCAGAGAGTATTGCGTACGTCTACAGTGCACCGTGGAAAGACGCATAGGAAACTTAGTCTTACAGCTTAGTTCAGTCGCGTTGTATGCACTTGGCGTTTAAACCCTGTGCGCGGTGTCACAACACGATGAATCGGTGTGTGCATGGCTGTTTTCTAAATCGTCAAAGGTCTCGCAGCTTACAGTCAATCACGCACAGGATACAACGTTGCCGGGGCTCGACATGTAGGGTTTCGGTGGTCAGGCGGGGGGACGTGACGTGGTATCGGCGTAGAACGGCAAGTGCGACATGCTTTCAGGTCAAGTAGCGAGGAACATGCTACTCATGCGCTACATCGCCAATCATCGGAGTAGCGGCAAAATGTCACATCGATGTCTGGTATGCGGCTCTCGCGTAGAACAAACGACCGGGCTACCAGGTGTGTGCACTGCGCCACACGTACCCACCATACAAAGTAAAAGGTCGCTACACAAAAGGGACAAAAGTAGCGTAAAATGAAGTTAAATGCCCGATTTTACATGGCGCAGCTCTGGCGCGGCAAGGGCGGTACGTGAAACCTGACGCCCAGTTCCTACCCGAACCGGCCGCCGGGGACCACTCCGGTCAATTACAAGTCGTTACTCATAACGCTGGTTCTGGTGCTCGGCCACTCCGCATCTGCTCTCCGTACTCTTCCAGACTATAATGACCCCTATATACTCGGGAGACGACTCTCTCTTTGCCGGGGCAACTCTCATTATCGCAGGTCCGGTGCAACTCAACCCCGTCTCGCAACTGGCTGACCTTTCATTCCGAACAGCCGTCGGTATCGCAAGCGTCTCTTCCACAACTCACCGTCGATGTGCTCGTCCATTCGCTGAGTTTACGCAGGCTGGGGAAGTTGAGGGACGAGGGGATGACCGTTCCCATGGTTGGAGAAGCTGAGGGGCATGAGGGAGAGGATGTAGACGAGGCAGCAATCGTTACGGGAGGAATTGAGGGTAAGTGTTGGCTTGTGTCGTGGAGGGAGGAAGCCTAGGGAAGCTGATATCACGCCGCGCACATTTAGTGTTTGGAAAACAAGGAGCATCGTATGTTTTCCTTCAACAAAGAGCGCCAACGTTACAAGTATGTTCCCCCTGTGTCTTCTCGTCTAGATCGGAGCCGCTCATTATCCTGTTTCGCTTCGGTATATCAGTCAAGAAAACAGGACCACATCTCCCTCCTCCTCGCCTTTATTACCGCCTACCCATTCCGCTCGGTTCTGCTGCTCACATCCGTCGACTCGACCGCGGCAACAACGGAAGACCATCTTATACACCCACTACAAGTGCTCTTCACTCCCTCGACCTCTTCCACCAATGATGCGCTCAAAGAACGACTCTCTCCTATCCCGGTATACGTTCCGCCTTCCTCGTCTCCTTATCTGTCAAGTAAGGCAGAAAAAGGAAGCTCGCCGTACCCTCCCTTCTTACCAAATGGGGGACTCACACGTCGCCTCCTGCTCGCCCTTCAGCAACATCCCGATACTCCGCCACCGCCAGCACACGCAACGCTTGTCTATTGGTGCGTCGAGGCAGACAATCGTGGGGATGCGCTTCAATATGCGGGAGCGGTTACGTATGTCCTAGGGATCCGTAAGTACCCCCATACGGGTAGGAACGTCTTCTGCTGGTTTTTTTTCCAATTCGTTTGCGACGCGCGCTGACCTTGCATCCCGTTCGCTCCCCTTGTTTGACTAGCTGAAGGTCAGGTCACGCTTACCCCGCCACGGAGCTGGGATGGATTGTTCGGCGGACGATCGACGCCAGGGGGTGGGGGAACGAGCGCAGCGGCGGATATTTATGGGTGAGATATCACGAAGCAAGGGTTGTGAATACAGAACAGGGGTGCAGTTGTAATGGTAGCTACGGCATCGGTATCCGTTCCTTCGCCGATGGATTGCAAAGCATAATGATCACAATGCTTCATCTACATGGCTGAACATCGGGTGACATCGTCTCGCTTCCGGGCATCGCGGCGCGCCATATCAATCACTGGACTTGTCTTGACCGCTCCGACGATCCCTCCTCTTATCCCTCCGTAGCATCAGCAGCCTTCACCCTCGCTTGTTATTCTTACGACACGACCATCCCATAAGCGACATCCTACTGACGCGCGGTGTCCGAGAGCTTTAACAGAGTCCAGGAGTACCGTGTCAAAGCCCAGGTAAGGTTCCATGGTCGGGAGCAGCGACGCGTGTACGTAGTCGTATTCACTCGCCGAAGTCATGATGTTGTGCTACAGGGCGGTGGCCGAGAGGCGTCACGGACGCGACTAGTTCCAACTCCCGTACATCACCTTGGCTTTCGACACTCGCTGGAGTTCGAGAACACGAGGCATACTGATGCACGAGCGCCAAAAATGGATTCGCACATGTGTTCGAGAAGTTGCGTAGATAATGTACTGAAGCATGCATCAGGACAGTGCAGCGATCAGGCCAGGAAGGACAGACTCTAACGGGAATTGACTTGTGATGCAGTCCGCCGTCTCTTCAGTTTGACAGAATCCTGGTAACGTTGCCGATTTTCATATCAGGCTCTCATACATGCAGTGTAATGTTATGAAGAAAGGTCTTCCATACAAGAAGTTTGTTATCTATGTAATTACAATTGTTGCATTATTTCCTTACAGTCTATTGTTCCTTAATGAGCCATACCCGCACCGCCTCCGACCTTTCTCTGAAGGAGTTCCGAGTGAATGATCTCACCCTTTTCGTCGATAGCACCTTCCCGCCTGGCTGCTTCGATTCGGCTTGGAGGAATCCAAGAGGTGGATTTCCAAGGCTTGATCTTGAGGGTATACATCTCGTCGATTTCTTCCAGAGCCAAGCCGCTGGTCTCCGGTAACCTAATAGAAGCGGTACACGATGCAGGATTAGATCAAGACAACAGCTCCAGGAAAAGGAATGTTCGACTGACATGAAGTATATGTAAACCACTCCGAACAACAGAACTCCGGCGAATACGAGGAGAATGAGGGGTCCGATGTCGGCGGCGATTTTACTGCTAAAGAACCCAACGAGGAAATCTGGGAAGCGCAGCCAGAGTTAGAGTGTCAGTCAACAAGGAACGAAATAAGGCAATCAAAAAAACTCACTCCAGAGCCAGTTCGTAGCAGTCGCAAGAGCGACACCTTGAGCCCGGACATGCAACGGGAATGTTTCTCCAGTGACGACCCATGGAGTCGGACCTGAGACAAGGAAACGCGGTCAGATACATGACACTCAAGGATGGATAATGGAAGGCGGAAACTTACCCCAGAAAGTCGCAAAGAACAAGACTTGAATGATAGCGAATGCCACTAAAAGTTGGCCGCCTCGAATGTTGCTGCTGGTGAGCTGATCCTCCGGCGTGCCGGTTGCCGCCAAGAGGAAGTGCCCGGAAAATCCGGCGATGATGGCACATACGATCTCTCCGATGCCACCTATAAACAGCATGTTGCGACGACCGAGGCGCTCGATCAGCCACAGGGAAGGGATGCATCCAACAAAAGTGACCATCCCTGAGTATTTCAAAAGAGCAACACAATGAGTCAACAGCGTCAGGGTTATGATCCGTAAAGCCTCCTACCTAGAATGAATTGAATGGCGTAAGAGCTCAAGCCTACGCGAGACTGAGCGAAGAACGTCGGGCCGAAATAATAATAGAAATTCTGTCCGTTCAACTGTTGCACGAACTGAATCACACACGCATTCATCGTCCTTTTCCACAATTGATGCTTTGTGCTCAAAAGATCGATCCATCGGCCTTTTCCGGCTTGTTCCTCAACCGCCAACAACGCTTCCAAGTCAGAGAGCTCTTCGTGAACGAGAGGATGGTCGATAGGCACAGCATTGAGAGTGGCGATGCTTTGAGAAGCGGCTGCGACGTTGCCACGGCTGAGCAAAAGTCGCGGTGATTCGGGGAGGAAGAGGATACCGACGGCGATGACTAATCCGATGAAAAGCTGGAAACCGACGGGGACCATCCAGCAAGCACGGTTGGGAATGCCAGAAGTTGCCCAGCTAAGGCCGTACGACCATGCGATACCGGCGCAGATCATGAGCTGGTACATGACGACCATGGGACCTCGAAGATCCTTTGGCGCCGCCTCGGAGTTGTACAAGGGGATCAAGGCGGAAAGGGCACCGACACCGAGACCAGCGATGAATCGGCCTGCAGGAAGCATGCCGAATGCTGCACTAGGTGATGCTCCGCCGGCGGCGGTTTGGATCACACATCCAACAAGCTACGAATAATGGCGAACTTTAGAAGCAAGTCGTTGATAGGTGAACGCCGAATGACTCACGAAGACCACGGCCCAGAACGAGATGGAAAGCTTTCGTCCAAACGTTTTCGTGTTGGCCAAAAAGGCCTGAAGTAGAGCCCCACAGAAAGTTCCGGCAGCGAGAAGTGAAGTGATGATTGATTCCCGTGACGTCGAGAGGAAATATGTGCCGTCTGGCCTCAGCTCTCCAAAGTGCCTAACAAAGGGCGGCATGACCAAACAACTGGATATGACACCGATGTCCTGGGAGAAAAAGTTCAGCACTGATGGTTGGCTAGACCAGGGAGAGCTGGACTTACATATCCAAAGAGGAAACCACCACTACTGGCGAAGATTAGGAACAGGATAATCCTGATATTTGTCTTAACCATCTTGCTGATCCTTCTTGCTGACTAGACTTGATGATGGTCGAAGCTGTGGATCAAGTTGCTGCGTTGTTGGTTGTCTCCGATTGAGGTCGATGCAACATGGAGTCTCCAATGCGGGGGTATCTGGGGCTTCGTGATATATACGAATCGACCTGCTGTTGGAAACGCTACGACTCGATCCTTGATGACCCGGTCCACCAAGGGCCCCCTCAAGGATACTCGAATGTGCTCCCAACCACATGCCGGCGCACGGCTGCGGTCTGGAACATGGTCGACTGGAAGGGAATACGGTAAGATTGCGGTAGAGCGGCTATTGAAACGTCCAATCTACTAGCCAGGTCGAACATTTGATAACCTGCACGTACAGCCTGCTGTACAGTTAGCATAAAGACCAAGCATGTGACATTCCAGGCGTGCCAGAATTCATCTTCCACAATAAGCCGGTGTTCGGCAAGCGAAAAAAGACTTCAACTCCGAGGTGTCGTGCGAGACGAGCTGAAAAAAGCAGTTGGAGAGCCGCAGAATAGCTTGCAGACGGCCAGAGTTGAAGGCTCAAGTCCGATAATCCGGTAATGCCGTAATTACTAGCAAGTCGGGCGAAACGAATGACTCCATAACAGCCTCCATGATGACGATATCTCAAGCCTTCTGACGCGGCCGACGGAGCTAAAAACCGAAGCCACATGTTCATTGCCGCAAACCCGACTCCATATGAGGACTCATCACCTACGAAGGAGTCTTAGGAGACGAACAGACGGGAGTGGCAAGGCACACGTAGAAGGGGACCTGAGGTACTGGCTGGGGGGGAGCAGCTTGGAAGCTCTGCGGAGCGTACAGGGGCAGAAAAGCAACGGCCGTGCAAAGGGAAGCGTTGTGGCGTCTCTTCCGCTGCTGCCCATCTCTTACCTATTCTTGTTCGCGAGGCACGGTGTGGATGCGTGGTGCAAGCCGTGAAGCACCTGAGCAACAGGAGTCAGCCGGGCAGACGATGACAGGACGGCCGTGATGTCGGAGATGACGGAATATCACTGCCCTCACCTTGCCCAAACGCAACATCCGCTACGTAAACTCGTAGCTGCAAGTCCTTGCGCGAGACTCTTTCATGCGCCCAAAGGAGGGCTGCCTGTAAAGGATGTCTCGAGCTCAAACTACAAGTTTGAAACGCGGGGCCTGCACGCGCGAAGCTCAGCCTATACAGGAAAGGGGCGGGGGGACGACCTCCTCGCACTTTACCAGGCCTCCGAATAGCTCTCCGAATGTGACTACCGATTCACATCAACTACTACAGGCCCGCGTAGCACAAGGAGGGGAAGCACCGTGAAGGACGCCATGGCGCCATGAACCTGGTTTCTCTGATGGCATTCCAGGGGGATCACTAGGATGGGCACAGTGCCAGGCAGCGTCGCAGCCCGAATCTTGTATCAGGAGGTCAAACGCTAGTTCCAAACATGATACGTCAGCCAATACGGTCACTTACTACACACCGTCGTTCGGTTCGCGGTCTCTGCGCATGAGAATCACTCGGCGTTCTTGCCGTCGTATCGACTCCGTGGTTTGTGTTGTGTAACGATTCCCCACCCGTCGGCTCACTCGCTCACCCGTCTTATCAGTGGATCTTACACGGCATTTGTTTGATCACGAGGCTTTGCGAATCTCGATTTCAACAGCACAGCTTGATGTGCCGTGACACCTCTGCTCGATTGGAACACCGAGTCAGCCTGTTGCATCTCACAGAGAGAACCGTACATGACCATGTATGAAGCGAATAGAGTCTTTGCATTATGAGGCATCATCATCGAGCTATCTCTCTACGATTCTACACTTGCCACGTTTCTCCTCGATCTATTCATCCGTTCATTCGTTTGCCCATTCGTTCGATGGACTCGGCGTCTCCCGTCGATCAATCAGTCGGCCGGCCGGTCGAGAACATGCGAATAAACGCGCGCGACCGGTAATGATTCGCCTCGCCAGGGGATTATCGACGACCAGCGGCCCCGCCAACCGGCGCCTGAGGTCTTCCCGCGGCGCCATTGACACCCTGCTGTTGCTGCTGCTGTTGTGACTGCTGCGAAGAGGCGGGCATAGTCATCTTCATCCAATTCTGGGTAACGGTCTTGATCGTTCCCCAAGCATTCACGAGCGCGGGCGGCTTGCCCACGAGCAGCCGGTCGATGGTGCCCGTGGCGGACGCGACGGCTTGGCGGGTGTACGCCGAGGAGATGTAGCGCATGCGGATAAAGTGGGCAAGGAAGATGGCCGTGAGGAAGGAGCCTCGGAAGCTGGTAAGATAGTGGGAAGGGGAGCGTGGGTGGTAAGTCAACCAGAGCGGGGATGGGAAGCGTGCGGAGCGAAAGAACCTACGTAACGGCCCGCAAAATGACCCATCCCAGAATCCCCAACTCGGCCTGCGAGACGAACCGCATGGCCGGGTCATAGTTCTGTTTCGTCCACCCGCCGAGCTTTTTCCCAAACTCGGCCAGTCCGGATGCCGGCGTGGGCTGGGCGGCGGAGGGGGCACCGGTGGTGGTGGTAGATGTGCGAGGTTGTTGGGCGGCGGGTTGTCTGCAAGAGGGAGGAGCGTCAGCGGGTGTTTCTGGTTTTAAAGGGATTGTTATTCTAGTCCGTCGCAGGGGAGGGGGGTTCTTGTGTCGAGCGATTTCTCGCAATATACGCTATGTCTTCCGGTGGGATCATCGAAGAGATGCCGTCCCCGTTCCCCGACGTTCTCCCAATTTCAACGCATTCAAGACTTACTTTGCGATCTTGGGGATGATGGTGGACCGCACAAACGTCAGACAGTGGAAGAGCGAGAACGTTGCGAACGGGATGAGGGAAACTGTCGCCGAGCCAACCGTGTTATCAGTCTCGACTAGCGCTGTACGTCAACGACACGATGTACTCACTGTACACGGGCTTGGAGACAAACCAGTACAGGGCCAACAACGCATACTGCACATTTTCATCCTTGAGTGCGCGTTGGAGGTAAGTCTGGTTCAGCGCGGGTTGGCCGAGGGATTTAAGGACGACGATGGCGTAGGAGACGAGGGTGCCAATGTATGCGGCTGATCAAGGAGGGATGGGGAGATGAACTCGATCAGTCACCGAGATGGATCGATACATGCGGTGCAAGTCTCAACACACCTCTGTACCAGAAGTTGGTGAGGGGAGCCTTGGAGAACAGCCCGATAGTGTACGCCCATACGATACGGACTGCAAGGGCCGAGACGGCGTCAGTGGGAAGCTACGGCTAGGGGGGGACGACGGGACACGCACCGGTGGAGGACAGGAGCAGGAAATGGCCTGCGGCCCAGAGGTAGTGCGGGTCCATAGACATTGTGGTGGTGTGGTGTTGCGGGGCGGGGAGGACGGTGGTGGTGGATGGAAAGGGAGGGAGGAATGTATAGGTCCTTGCTGCGATTCGTCATCGGGCACGCGCTTGCTAGAAGCGCACCAAGCGCATGACATCATCGCCCCCGTCCCGTCCTTGAAAGCTCCCGCCGGCAACCAAGTCCGCGCCCCGAGAGTCAGGCAATGAGCGGCTCTGGGTGTTAGGTATGGCCACGTACAGGCGAGGACGGATGCACTTTCCTGATGCCCCCTTGGACAACCTGTCCTACTCCCGCCTTTGGCGACCGGCGCAAGGAGGGACCAGAATAGGGCCGCGCCGGGTGAGGTCTCGAGACGCTCGCGGGTCTGACCAGCTCGGTGCGGTGCGTGTTCAGTAATTCAGTATCTGATGACTGAAAACCCGGAATGTAGGGGTCACCGGGGGCCTCCTTGCAATCTTTTCCCCAGCTGTTTCCCCGAAGCTTTCTCCGCCAGGCCATAGACGCCGATCTCCACCATCCGTACCTCTTCTACTCCGCACGCTTCTCCCTCCGTCTCAAGGCAGCGACGTTCCACCTCGCCGTCGGCGCCTCGAAGCTGGTTCCCTGCTCAGACCTCGATAGCTAAGCGACAGGGTCGAGCGATGGGTCGGGAACTCGGATCCCTTAGTGGGCCGCGACTACTGCGGTGCGGGCGGGGTATGCAGCGACCTCCCCCTCCTCTCCATGGACTCGCACAACAGGCTGCGTACGGCGAGAGCCATATGTCCCTCGCTGGTAGCCTTCGAAGGGCAAGGCGGCGAGTTGTTCCACCGCCAGGCAGAGGGGCAACGCGTTTTCGTTGTTGCCCAACTTGCCGTAGCGGCATCAATGGACGATGACGGATCGTCGTTCGTACCGAATCCGATAACGTTGGTCCGCTCAAGGGCCTCAAAGCGCAAAGTGATGTCGCGAGCGAATATCTCGTATGCTGCCATCTCACCGTCAAATCGAACAAGCTGAAGACAGCGCGGAAGTGGTTTTCGTCTTTGTTGGATCCCTAGAGAGGTGACGAGGAGAATGTGTCGCAACTTTGAACCGCCCGGAATGGCCGCGTCTCTCGCTTTCAAAGCTCCGCATGGCGGCGTAGCATGCGCTCCGAATTACGTCGCCAACAAAGGCAATTAAATGCCTTGGCTTCGGATCCTTCAGGGCGGTATCGCGGGCGGGAACCGTAAATCGTTGTGACTCGATCGCAAAGACGAACAGCTGGTTACCGTGACTGTCGACGTTGCCGAGAACAAGTCGATCATCGTCGTCCAACTCGGTGGTTCGGTTGTGATGCCCCCCGAAGGAGGCACGGGAGACCGTGGGGCCTTCCAGATGACTCGAGCTGGAGGCTGTCAGTCTGTGAGCGCGTTGTAACATTTGCTCTTTGGGCAGGGTGACCCCGCCGGTTGACTAACATGCAATTATCGTGGAATTCGGGCTACACATTGCAGGAATCGACATGAATGCTGCTCATGTCGTCTACGGTCGCTTCTGGGGTCATGGATTGCTCTAGCAAGACGAAAGCGGGCTGCCTATACTTTTGGGTTGGCCCGGGTACGTTGAAATCGGTCTTGTGGACGCGCTTCAGGCAGCGTTTGTGCTCGATACCAGGAGCATCACCGTAGAGATTGAGATATTGAACCGGGGGAATCATGTGTTACCCAGATCTAGGGAGGACAAGTCGCACCTATCAGCTTGGAAGACGACAACCTTCGCGTCCTCATCGAGTTTTCTCGCACGCCAACCAAGGCTTGTGGCGAGTCGAAGACGATCTCCATGCAATCCCGACTGGACCCAGTCGCTCACTGGAACAGACGAGGTACTTGCGATCGCGAGGAGCGAGTACTCCTTTATGTTGCATGGCACAAGGAGAGCTTCAAAGCCCGGTTGGAAGAGTATTCTTGGATTCGGTGGCTTGGGGAGTTTGAATGAAGGGTGTCTAGCTGCTTGGTGTTACTCCCGGGAAAGTTAGAAAGTCATTATAGTCTATTCCTACTGCTAACCATGGCGCTGCTGCACCAAATATCAGACGTATTCTACAAGTAAATACCTCACATTCTTCGTGGGTGGAAACATGCCTTGAAGCATGCATTTTTGGAGAACTTCGGAGCCTATGACCCGATATGTCGTATTTTGGACGCAAGTTTGGATCGTTAAAGGCTTTGCTGTCATACGTAGTAGGCCAGCCTTGAAGCAGCAGTCGGCTGCATCCTGAGCCTTTATGAACCCGGCGAGGAAAACGGAACGTTCAGTCAGAGGTGTATAAAGCAAAGGATGCCCGAATCTACAATTTTCCTCCATCGTTGCGGCTTTGATGCGTTTCGTCATGTGGTGAAGGCACCAGACAAGTCAAGTTCGGCCCCTTCGAAAGCTATTTGGTCCTGGGCTGTTGCCGTTGAGGCCTGGTCTTTGCGTTGCAGCCTCCTGGTTCGCATCACGACGTCCCGGTAACGACAGGCAATGCATTACGGTCGATTGTCAAGGCCATGCTGTTGCCAAACCACCTTGGCAGGCTCGACGACGAAGGGCGTTATCATTTGCCGTGCAGACGTTCCATGTATCTGTGCGTAACGAATAAAGATGTATCCATCATAAGCTGCCTGGTATTTCAGCAGAAGGATGTCGGTCGTCGCATCAGACAAAGGCTGACGCTGTGCGGTGTAAGTCTCGGAGACCATCTGATAGGGAGATGATCTACCAGCTACCCATGCTCCTGACTTCTGGACGAGACACATTTGACGGCATCAAGAACTAAAGAGTCATACCAGAATGCTGCAGATACTAACGTGATGGCTAAAAACTTGCTCCCTCGGAATTACCCGAGGTCCAGGGGCAAAAGGTTGACCCTAGAGTGAATCGAACACTCGCCTCGGCAGAATTGCTACTGAACCTTGGACAGTTCAGAAGGCCACAATGCCACGTCGTAACCACTTGACTATAGGATCTTTGTGTGGGGTTGCAAAATGGGGCTGCAAACCATATGTCATTGTTTCTCATGCCTTTTACCCTCTGCTGTTCGTCTGTCTTGCGTGCGATAATCAAAATCGGCGGTCGGGTATTTCCAGTTTGGTTGTCGCGTTGTCCATTCCCTTCGAGCGCTGATCGAGGCGATGAATGAGTGTTGATTCCCAAGTGATGGTACTGCGCTCCCCCTTCGAGTTCACTGTCCTCAGGCGGCTCCATCGCTCGCGGAGACAATGATACTGGAGATGCAATCCAGCAATTCGGGGAAATGATGCGCAAGATGCAGCAAGATTTCGGTGCATCGACTCCCGGCTCTGGTGGTACGATAGAGGGGGGACTTGGAGCGG